>KN489152.1:4642-19662 GCA_000787155.1 Scartelaos histophorus | reverse complement strand
GTGACATCATAGTGTGGAACAGAGCGTCTTCACCTTTGTAGACGTAGACAGACTAATAATGATGCTCAAATGTGTGTGAATGAAACAAAACACACAACGTTGCGTACTTTTTGAGGCAGTAACATTCTAACATGACTTAAACCTCAAGCAAAGATTACACTTTTTCGTCAGGAAGGTCTCCAACCTGGTTGTCTCCATGGAGATGTTAAGGATTTACCAAGAATGTTGCACAGTATGGCATTAAACATAGTTATCTTGCATTTGTTCATAACAGGGTTTATGTCGTCCATGAATTTGAAATTTATTAAGTCACCAGCCTGTCATGTGTCCAACTGCAATTTCTTCAGTGAAAAAGGTTAAATTTCATAATAATTCCCCACATACCTGTTGTACTTCTGACCTCCATGAAACCAAATATTTTTTTCAGAAATATTGTGTTATTCTGCATGATTTTGTACTTAAAGTGTTAAAATGTCATGTGGTGTGACTGTTTAAACTTCTTTAAAATGACTCTAAATCAAATTAAATATATTTTCTTTCTTTTATGGCCTATTTTCTGAAGTGTTTTCTAGTCCCACATAAAATTTTAAGCTTTCTTGAATCGATATTTCCACCATAATATACAAAATTTAAACAAATATTTTCCGAGTATGTCCAGTTTTTTAAATATGGCCGCTTCGTGACATCACAGTGTGGAACAGACTAATAATGACGGATGCTCAAATGTGTGTGAACGAAACAAAACACAACATTGCATACTTTTTGAGAATTCTAACATGACTTAAAGCTCGAGCAAAGATTACATTTTGAGTCATATAGGCTCAAAGTAGTAGTAATAGATGCATCCAGATCAGAACTAATATTTAAAACCCCAACAATATTGAATTATTTATGATACGAAAACCTTTCCTCTAACAAAACACAGCTATATTAAAACCATAAATCGCAAGTGAGACTTTTCGGATTACAAAGCGATAAATTTGACATCACTAATAACCTCGACGCTAATATTCCAATGTGTGTAGATTATACTTTTTACAGCCATTTATTACAAGAGCGTATTATTTGGTATTAAGCAGCTCTGTTCCTGAAAAGCATCATAATGACATTAATTTAATTCTGCAAAATTACACCCATCTACAATAAAGATTTACGCTTTTATTCGACTGTCTGCTGTAAAAAGGGAAGCTCAGAAGGACAAATCTATCTCTGAGGCCCTAATTGGCTGATTTTGATCTCAGCGTGACACACAGAGGAGTGTCCACGGCTAATGAGCGCCACAGGGGAGAGGGGACAAAGCAAAGACCGGCGTGCGGGAATGACGGGAACACTTGTCAGGTCGGAAGCAATTATTCACACCGTTAAACCAGGCAAATGCACAAATGTGTGAGGAAAGAAAAAAAGGAGATGGAGGTGTCAAAAGAAGTGTAAGGGTTTTTGGAGAACACTGCCCCCCGCTGGTCATGTCGGTTAGTTCAGTTTGTCTTGCAGAGATGAGAGTTTAGAAAGATTGACGGAGATAATTATTTGCTTGTTGGATTTTTAGCAAACACGTTGACTTTATAAATTATTTGCTTGTTGGATTTTTAGCAAACACATTGACTTTATAAATGAACGCTGGTGGTCGGAGAGGCTGATGGCGCAGATTGGCAGCCTAGTTTCCCTCAGTCTACCCCAGGGCAGCTGTGGCTACAATAGTAACCGTACCTTAAAAATGCACTTTGGAGCTTTTCTGGTGAAGTGTCCGCTACCTGCTTGGTTCCTTGGAAATGTTAAATGTTAAACCCCACTTGGTCATAGGGGTGGGCGATATATTGATATATCGAGACATTTTTAAAACTCGATATAGATTTTGACATATCATATATATCTATATAATGCTCATATTTAATCCTGATTCGGCCGCTTCGCTTGTTTCCTTCTCTGTTCTGCCCTCGTCATTTTTCTTTTTTCTTTTCTTCTTTTCTGTTCATTTACAAAAAAAAAGGATGAATGTCGCTGGAGACCTACATTTTACTCTTTGTATAGTATTATTTTTAAAAGCCAAATGCATTTTACTGCTTCACTACTCCACTAGAAATTATATTTGTTGATCATTCCTATAGAAGGTCCAAAATGGAGATATCGGTTTTTTTTGCAGTTGAACTCTTCAAATATACAATCTAACCCAACAATGTGCACATATAATACTGTATAAGGTTACAACAAATGGCAGATGAAGTAACAGTGTGTTCAGTGCATTATACAGGAAGTGATTCACATTATATTTCATTTTGCACATGATCTTTACAGGAGAATGACGCATGTACAGGACGATCATTGTTCAGTTTTATAAAATAGCACATGTCAAATTTTGTCCCATTGTTTCCAAATGTATTTTTCTATCAATACTTGAGTATATTTCATTTGAATAACTAACCTAGTTTGGTCTTAGAGTAGATAAAGGGATATGCAATAAAGAAATTGTAACTCAATCTGCCACTTTTGCATTTACTGTCAAAAGGAGATGCAATTTCTTTTCATATGGAGAACTTTGTTTTGTATTTTTTATTTGTGTGAGTATTGATTATTTACAAATCAGTATGTTTAAGATATATTGTTCAGCCCAACCTCTCCTAATCTCCATGGTGATCGTGCAGGATGATTAGCACTGTTAGGAGTGAACAGGATGATCTAACTATTAATAAAACAATATTATAATATTGATTTAACACAAAAAATGTATCACTATCCATCTGTCAGGGCTAGATCAGCATTTACAATAATCTACATTAATCTGTGTTGAAAATATGCATGTTGTATGTTCATACAGTATAAATATTACTAATGTTCTGGTATATATATTATCAAGTTCACACACAAGATTTGTTCTGACATAAAACAAGGACAAGGGCAATGTGATATGAACATTGTACAACTTTATTTAATGTTCTACACATTTAAAAATGTCCTTCTTTGGGTGAATAACAAATCAACACGACTGTTGTGCTAAACACTACTTAGAGTGAATGTGCAAAGGTTCATGAGAGAATTACAGTGCGTTGAAGTCCTATATGGTAAAGTGCGTGTGCCAAGTGGCCTGGTAGGGCTAAAGTGACGTGTGCCAACCCTGAGACCAAACCTGGCACTAACAACCCGACCATATACTGCACTTACGACCTTAGCCAATGTTCTACAACATTCACCTAAATTCACACTAAGAGTAAAACACTAAAGAATAAAGAGCAGAAAAAAGTCAAGAGTAAAGAGCAAGAATTCAGCAGCCGTGGCAATCTGTTAGACAAGGGAACAATATACGTTAACTTCAGGTCGAGTATTATCAATCTCCCCCGGTATAGAACGAAAAAGCATTTACGGGTAATTCAGGGGAGGCACACCCTACACGGGGCTTGTAAAGAGCGGCCACCGTCACCAACTCCACACAGCACCTTGATTTGATTTACAAACCATAGGGCAGGTTTTCAACACAACCCAGTCTCAATGAAACACCTCCACTACGTACATGCTCCACATACATACATATATACTCATGCACGTAAGAATATTTAGAATTTAAGGAGAAAGTTTCCCTCTAGTCCAGGGGTCTCAAACTCAGTTGGAGCAGGGGCAGAAGTATCATACAATCCAAGTTTTGTACCAAAATATTGTTTGGGGTCTGTATATCCTGTATTATTGCATAATGTAAGACAGAGGCTGTCAAGGGGTTAATAAAATATTTCAGTTAGTAAAAGTAATATTAATGATTTATTACAGGCTTTTAAGCAGTATTCTAAATCTTAAAGTGTATCTGTGTGTTGATGTATTTTCCAACCCGAGCACCGGGATCAATCTTCTGAAAAGACACTTAGGCAACAAACCATCAACCTTTGAGTAGATATGAAGTACGAGTGATGCACAAAACAGTGCTACGGTCAACTACTTCTTGCGACATCTTGTGCAGCCTTCGCTCATGAGGCTACTCCTCTGGTCACGCTCGGCTGTTTCTAAAGCTTCTGTTCTGACAGTTCATGGGTTTATTGTCCATGAGTTTGAAAGTCAGTTTGAAAGTCCGTTTGCCCCTCTCAGTCTGTCCTGAAATGTGTTTTTTGCCACTGCTTCCCCGGCAGGAAAGGAGCTGAATTGGCACTACAGGCAACAATACTTTATGGGAACAGTAGTTCAAATCCTTAAGCATTTATGCATTTTATTGGCAGGCCATCATCTTGTGGGCCAGTAGAAATGATCTCTGTTGCCTTATTTGGGCCGCAGGCCACAAGTTTGAGACACCTGGTCTAAAGAATCCTGCTGCTGGGATGAAAAAGAAACAAAATATGCCCACTAAAGATAGAAAGACTTCAAATCTTGGCTCCTTTCTTCCAAAAAAATATTGCTCTGAGAAAA
Source organism: Scartelaos histophorus (assembly GCA_000787155.1). Taxonomy (NCBI): domain Eukaryota; kingdom Metazoa; phylum Chordata; class Actinopteri; order Gobiiformes; family Gobiidae; genus Scartelaos; species Scartelaos histophorus. The sequence continues at coordinate 15,282 of KN489152.1, read as the reverse complement.
ACAAAAAGAAAGGACACTCTGAAGTGCAATCGCAAGTTATTAGGTTTAATTTTCAGTGTCATTTTTACAGTGTAGTTCTGAGAAAACATTGAAGATCTCTGTATCAAAAAAGAATATTACGTACCATTACTATGTTGACAAATACTTTACACTTAAAATATGTCAGAAATACAGTAGATGTACACATAAAGTCAATGGAATCTACACAAAAACAGTATATTAGCCTCATAAAGTACCATAAAAGAAGAACAAAAAATAAAAAAAATATATATACACTTTCCAAATTCAGTTCATTTTGTAGAATTACAATATTAAGAAATGTTTAAATTCTCTATACACCCAGTTGAGGAACATAAGGTGCAACTTTACAAAAAAATGGTGATATGTGCTTGGGAAGATTCATACAAAATCACTGAAAATTTACAGTAAAATGCTCTAACTACAATATTAGAGAGCACCCAAAATATAATTATGATAAAAGTACGCTCTGTTGAGGTTTTCACATTGACGTCATTTACAAAAGTGAGTACTATAAGGCTTAGAAGTGGTACCATTTACAAGTTAATGACATTTGTCGGTGTAGTGGTACCATAAACAGTGCTACAAATGCAAATGCTTCCAGTTATGTAAGGAAGCCAGTGGTTTGAAGGGGTGATTCCAGTATAAATGGCACAGCAGGGGTTAAGTTTAACAAGATGAGGAAAAGAGGGCACAAAAAGTGTACCATACAATTCTATCTAACGAGTTTGCAGCAGCGCTGAATGGAATTTGATATCATATCTTCCATTTACATATTTAACACATTGTTAAGTCAGTTGAGTGAATTGGTGGTTAAGATCTGTAATTTTAGTTGTTTCATAAAATCTATCAGTTACTGTCAATTTGTCAGTTTTCTCATTTCATATTGTTAAATCCTGAAATTAAAATATTAAGGATTATTAGTTAGTGTCATCAAAGCTTAGTGTCATCACATTTTCAGCTATAAAAGACAAAATACGGAAAGAGGACTCACAATTAAACAACAATTTAAACAAAACCCCCGCACACGTCCTCCCTACTGGCCTTTTGGCAAGTTTTTAGAACACCTTAAATCATGGTGTAGTATTAATTTCAATCTGGCTTAGATTGGGTGGTACTCAGGAGTCCATATATTTTGCTGGATGGAATTTTGAAAGAGTTTCGGGGAAAAAAAAGTCAGAAGTTTGTGATTCAATGATTTAAACTATAGTACCTCTTAAACCTGGCAGGGGGCACTTGAGAGGCAGTTTAAAAGCTAATACGGACGCCTCTCATAACTGACCAGTACTGACCCAACCCATGCTGTACCACCGCAATGAAAACCCGCCTAAAAACATACCAGTGCTAAAATGTTTCGCTTCCCTTCGTCAGAGGAAACCAGTAGTCTAGATCATAAGGCAATATATTTCTGGAACTGCTTCATTGAGTTTTCTAGCATTCCTCTTAGTGTTGGCACAAGGCACTTTGAACATGGACAGCCCACACGCTCTCGGGAGCTGCTTTCTTTATACATCTCAGTAGCAGCAGCAGTAATCGTAGTAGTAGTAGTAGAAGACAGTGGAGGACCATGGAGCTCGTAAGTCTGTTCCAGTGTAGGACCTGCACATCATCCGCTTCGTCCCTGGTTAAGTGCTTCGGCGGTGGGCGGCTAAGGTCGGTGAAACCTGGAGGAAAAAAAAATCAAAGGCAAAATTTCATGAGCAGGGACCAAAGACAGAATGGGTCACATGATGCTACAACAAAAACAAAATTCTCCAGTTTGAAATTGCGGTGTTGGAGAGGTCAGGATTCTATGCTATAAATAATTGATAACCAGTGGGCCTGACTGAGAGAAGCGGAATAGAAACAAAGCAGTGGGAGAGAGCACAAATAAATGAGATTTATATCACTACTTTTTGGCTCAAAGGAATAGATTTTGATTGAATTTATAATACATTTTAATTTTCCAATTATAGATTGCTATGAGCACTGCTTAACTATTGAAAATATATTTTTTGAAATCTGCATTCTTTTATTCACCAAACGTTGCTTAAATCCCCAAAAAATTGTGAAGCTTTGGGCAATAGGGACAAAAATGTTTTTCTTTGTATTTATTTTGAGATTCCCAGTAGCAATATTCATAAGATATTGTGACAATCCAACCCAAATCTGCTAAATTGAGTCTTTAAAAAGTGCACTGAAGTTCAATATTATGAAAATGTGAAAGAGCAGTAAAATTACCCAGAAAAGTGTTGAAAAATCACTTCATATCCTTATTACCACCATCAACAACATTTTGAAATTTTAAAACCTGCATTCACAATATTATATCCTATCTCCTGCCCTCTGTGACTTTGCCACTGAATCTGACCCAGCCTAATGCCTCCATATGTCCTTGAGGTGATTGTTCAGATGTGATCCAGCGCTCTGTTGATGCCTATACAATAAACTATATAGGGGAGAAAACTGAATTATTGATATAGCCTAACCGGGTGTAGATGCGGCTCTCCTCGTGAACCTCCATCTCCGAACTCTTGAATTCGTTGAGCTCCTTGCGGATGGCGGCCTGTAAGGGACACATAAAAGAAGCAGGACAGAAAAAATAAGTTTCAGTGGGGAATAAAGGAAGCCAGCGTGTGATCAAAGGCATGTGCGCTGTTAATACGGGATCTCTGCACTATTAATAGCCTGTTAAAGATAGAACCTGTTTGCGTCCATTTGTATTTCACACTCTGTAGCTTGTCCTTAAGTATACTATAAGCTCCACGGGACTAGAAAATGCACACGCCGAGCCACGGAAGGTTTTGTATTCTCAAAACTGCTTGTGATGCAAATCCTCAGAGTTTGGCAAAGTAGTGAAGTGCTGAAGTGGCCAAAATGCACTGAAGGAAAAACGTGTCTTGGCTTTACCTGCCTCATTTACAAAAAACTAATTATTTAAAAAATCATTTAAAAATACCAGCCAAAATTCTGGACCCATACAGAGAATTGTACTTGGCGGAGTACTGAGGGCACTACTTATTATCCAATAAGGCCAAGTCCTTATTATCTTGGCCTACATCAGAGCTATAATCAGAGGTTAATGTTGGACAATATTGCAGATTTTTAGACAATTTATTTCACACTTTTTTGTTTGCTACATGAAAATGAAGAAAAAAGTGAGTGAAAAAGTGTGCTGAAACTTTTGCCTGGCAGTGTAAACATTAGGGCTGTACACTACATAATTTAATTTGTTTTGTGGTGAAGCACAAACACCCACAGAATTCAGAACAGAATTTAATTGCTTCTTTTGTGCAATCATTGTAATCACAATTAAAAGGGGGTTATTTGCACATCCTAAATTGCTGCTGACAAGCCAGATTTAGTAATCTGCAAATAAACTGTCTAAGAATTAGACTAGGAAAATCATTTAATGAACATATGCTGACCATATATTACATTCCTTCTGAAAACTACTTGTAATGCAAATCCTCTCAAAGTTGGCTGAGGGGAGATGTTGCTGAATGAGCTCAAATGTTAGAGAATTGTAGTTTCACCTTGTCGGCCGGGGTGAGTTTGGTCCAGGGCTTGTCGGCGCGGCGGTCGTAGTCCTGGGCGTGAGTACACTCCACGTACTCATGAAAACGCAGGATCTTTCTGGCCTGGAGCTCAGCCACGGTGGGCCTCTGGGACAGCTGGGGACACAGACAAAACAGTGTTATTACTGGTGGACAGTAATCGCTTTACTTTCTGTTTTGATAAAAGTTCCTTCTGTTTTGAACTACCTACTCACAGCTATTTATACTTGCTAGTCTAAAAACAAGCTTAAAGGCTTTGTATCTCATGCTACTGTTAGATAATCAAAAGTGTGCATTAGCTTGCTAGTCATCATTACCTTTACAGTGACAGCTACATTGAAACCACTAGTCTCTGAAAGTTTTGAGAAGCGTTTATAAATTCATCACAGTGACTAATTATGATGCTCAGAATACATAACATAAGTGAGGAATAAGTTTGGACCATTTAAAAAAAAAAAAGAACTACTTCTGTTTTTCAATGTTTAAGACACTACAATTTGGCAGCAGCCTTGTAGTTATTCTAATCAAGGTAATGTATTTCAAGGTCTTACGGGGTTTCAAGTGAAAAATTATTATTCGGGAGTTTGCCATAACTTGTAACAAAATACCAATGAGAGCAGTGTCTCTAATCTGTTTTATTTAGTTAAATCATAGTCGGTCCAAATGACAACACCTCAACATTAAAGAACAAATACATACCTAATACATAACAAGCTGTTTAGAACTACAGTGGAAATGATGTTCCACTTTTAAAGGACCAAGTTAAGGCCAGGATTAGACATAGACCTGGTTTGGATCTGGAGGCACTTGAAAAGCCAAATCTTTGGTACTTGGTCTGAAAAGTTTGAGTCACTGCCAAACACTCCCATACTGTTGCTGAGTTTAAGATTAGGTATCAACACAGGTTTTACACGACTTAACAAGAGCTTCATCTGGGTTTACATCCACTCTAAATTGTGCTCTGCAGTAAGGGAAATGACTGAGCGACTATGCAAATAAAAGTCTTCCTAATCTCTGAGCAGAAGCTGACTCCGGTGTAGCGGTGACAGATGAGCTCTGGGTACAAAAACAAGCACAAATGTGTCAAAGCCGGTCTCACTAAGGGAGAGAGATGTTCCAACAAATTCATTTGCTCTGGAGCATAAGCGATCAAACTGTGGCTATGCCAAACAAGAACTCCCGTATCCAACAGTGACGACAAACGATCCCAACGCTGAGATGTGTCATGTCAAGTTATTTAACAAAAGGGTTGTTTCTTTACCAATATAGTTTAAATGATATATTAGGTTCTGGCGTTATACTGTTTTTGAATTACATTAAAGATATGGGGAAACAAAAGTAAAAAGTAAAGCAGTCTCTACTAGATTTAAAAAATGTGAAATTTTAACCTAACAGCAGGGTTTCAAAGTTATTCCTCACTTATCACTGCTAAAGCTAACAACTAGCATGATAACATGCTGTATAGCTGAGGTCTTGAGGTCAGAATATGACTTATTCTGACCTCAGCTATACAGATCTACCTGATCTATGGAGAGGTGACATTGCACAGTAAAAAAATGTGTTTTTAAACAATAAAACACCTCAATAAATAATAGCAAGATATACAAGTTTAATGCTATACTGTGGAACATTTCATGCCAACCAATAACAACTCCACAGAGAAAAGCATGTGTTGTAGCTCAGGTAGAAAAGTTAGATTCAGTTAGATTAGTTCATTTACTCAAAAAACAAAACAAAAAAACACAAACTACATAAAAATCCACAATAATCTCCAAGACAAGAAACTCCAATATCTGTTATATCTGTGATAATTGTGTGTTATGAATATACAGTGTAGCGTATTAGAATCCTGACCTTTCTGGTGAGCCTGCGTTTGATCTCACAGCGCTCCAGTCGCCGGTCAGCTTCGTTCTTGGCTGTGGAGGACAGAGGAGACATTCCATGAGTGAGAGGAAAAACAGTACATCCACTCAGCTGCCCTTCACCTGAGCCGCTGTCGGCACGCTGCCCCAACAGGGATCTGTAATCACTGCATGTTTTTGCACAATGCACACATTATCAGACAGGGGAGGGGGACAGGAGGGGTGCAAAGGCTTGTCTGGCCTGAGTCATCCCAGGACATGTGAGGCGCAGCGGGGGAAAAGACGGGGATCAAAACCTGCTGACAGATTCCAGGATCTTTTTGGAAGGATGTTTGATTCTTTGCGCTGGGCTTGAAGTTCAACATGGTGCCAGATTCAAACCGCAGGGGGTTGTTAGGTTCAGTCTCCAAAGCTTGTACATATAAGGATAAAGAGTTTGCCTGGCGAACCCAGAATGATATCTCTTTGGATTTATTTATACAGAGTGATATCAGTCTGGTCACTACTCCCCCATCGCGTCTTGGGCAAGAACCAAACTTGATCTTGCAATCACAGTTTTTTAAGTGACCCATGTGAACAAAAAAGCTCATTAGTCACCTATCATTTACAAACAAAATTACAATTTTCTCACTTCAGATTAAACTCAGAGTTTTAGTGCTTTGTTCACTGACTCTGCAGGAATCTGATGTTTTTCAGTTTTTTCCCATTCTTTTATAAGCAGCCATATTTATTTGATTATGGACAGACTGTGCTTGTGTCTGATTGGCTAATCCACCCATCTGAATTCAAGAGCTTCACTAGTGATCACACTCACCTCTTTTAAGTATTGAAGAAGTGTGTATTCAGGCAAATAAATCACATCATTCCTAGATACTGATACTGATCTGGCTGCCCAGATCAGTATCTGTATCACTTTTTCCACATTCACAGCAACAAATGAAACTTTGCTTTTAAGCAATTTGACATTTGTCAAATAACTGAGAAATAAAAGCAAAGCAGTTCGCAATTTGATAGTAATGGTGGTTTAAGACAATGCAAATACTTCTTTTTGCATTGCTTCAACAAGTTAAACTGAATTAACATTAACATGTACGGCCACTTTTCCAACAAACTTGCTCCATTTTAAGACTGAATAAAAACTGCATTTCTCCTTTGGTTTACCCTCAAAGTGAATCTATGTCTTTCATTTGGTTGTAATTATTTGGGTGTCAATTTTTTTTGTTGTAGATTGGAAGAAGAGTCAGTAGCTTCTGCATTAGATAACAATTCACAGTCTAGTCCCCCTGTCAAGTTCTCATTATTTTTTCCCATAGACTTAAAAAAAAAAAGGTATATTAAAATTTTGAATGCTTGCTCAGCCATTTGGTAACGCATGTTCACAAGATCTATAATTGTATTTAAAATCTGTTTCTGCAACTGTATAAACCGTTAATAGTCATTACTAGCATTTTGCTGAATCTTGTGTTTTGAATGTGAAAAAAAATCCCTGACTCCCGAAAAGTATATGGAGAAAAATGAATGGAGTAGGTGGTCATGGTTGAGCTCCATAATATGATGAGCTTTTTATTTTTTCTATAGTCACTACAGTTTCACTATGGACAACAGCCCAACAACAGAGAGATGCACTAAGTTGCACCTTGTTGTAAAGCGCTATGAGTGCCTTGAACGTGGAAAAGCGCTAAAGAAAAATATGACCATGACCATGTGACCAGGACTCTGTGCATGAATAACTGATGCGTTGTATTGATTCAAGTGGAGGTGAGAAAAATGCTAAGAGCCCCTTTTGACCTTGTACGTCAGATCTAAAAGCATCACCATCATCATCATCACTAGCAGCAGCAGTGGCAGCAGCAGTACCAGTATGGGGCTCACCTTGAAGAATATTCCTCTGCTCCAGCTCCTCTGCAGTAGGCCTCTGACTCAGCCGCCTGGGGACACACAGAAACACAGTCACTCATATGGGTCATCTCAGAGACGGCGGTAAGAGAGGGGAGGGAGGGTATTTTATCTACAAGACAGAGAAGGGCTTGGGTAATGGGACAGATTAGTCTGGGACTGGAATCAGTTGAAAGCATGAGATGACAGCTGGAGTATTGGAGATGAATGGTGAGAATGATCGGATTAGAAGTGGATCATTTATTGCAAAAATGATGGTTACTGCAATATATATATATGCAGAAATATAACAATTAGCTATTACAGTGCAGAACTCCATCCAAGAGATTCAATGAGTGCAAATGTGATAAAATGGTAAAACGTCTTCATTTAACAAGCAACCGTCTTGTGGTAAATTGGCCCTTTGTTAAGCTTAATTGAAAACAATTTACATAAACAATATTGTTAACCAAGTATAGAAAAGAGTTATTGCATATATTATTTTTATATACTGGAGTGATGTTAATGATTTGATATATTACATATTGTTGTGTTATTTTATTTTATTTTTTTTTCTCCAAATGATCGATACACTAAAAGACCACCATATACTTTCACTACGTATACATACACTTTCAGGTCAATTAACATTCTTTTTTAGTTATCGTGTATACATTTAAAAATCACAAATAATAGTAAAATTGACTAAGTAAGACGATGTTTAATCGAAGTGTCTTAATGCAGATCCTACCTTGTAAGAGCAGTGCCGATCTTGTTACGCACTTGGACCCACTGCTCCTGGTTGTTCCAGCTCATGGGGTCGTGGTTCTCTTGAGCTTCCTCACGCTCCTGTCGCTCCTGTCGTTCCAGCTTCAGTGCCAGTGTGTCTTTCCTCTTTATTCGGCTCGCCAACCCACCTAAAACAACGAATCAAATCAAATCATGAGGGCAGCTCTTCAGATGTACTTTCACAGAAAATGTATTAGTTACAGTTCTCTTTGATACAATTCATTGTTGTCAATATAATACAATTTGTTATTTCATTACCTGGCTTGTTGAAGCAGAAAATATATACACATTTGCTGCAAGTTATTTCTTTGTTTTGAAAGTGTGAAGTAGAAACAATGCTATAGCTAGAATTATTGCTTAATGAACACTGTAAAATGAACAGAGGCAGTGTTGGCCATGTGTAAAACTAAACTTCTAAACAATACTGATTCAGTATTAAAGGGAGTCTACATGATTTTTACGGTCCTGAAAATGTGAATAGCACAACTAGTTCATTTTAAATGCACTAGTTTAGATGCACTTTTCTTTCTCAGAGCATAGTTTTACTGCCTGTAAAACAACTAGCATGCCAACCTGCACCTGGACAATAAAATGCCAAAGATGCAGGCAGCACGCAACACAGATATTCTCAAGAGCTGCTTACACAATGTATCTGTTCTAGGGCAAGACAAATTTTGTTTAAACACATGAAACAAAACTGGTACAGACATTTTCTATGGCGCCCACATTATTTAAGACAAATAATTTCTCCAACGCCTTTGCTGTGAGGATCAAATAAAGCACGGCCCTCCTCTTTCAGCTCTGTGACTACTGTTTTGTTATATTCTTTTTGATGCTTGTGGCATGAATAGATGCCTCGTTTTGAATGAGCTTGGACGTGCCTTCTCTGCAGAGGTAACAGACAGGACAAACATGAAAAGAGCTGAAAGGAATACGTTTAATGTCAAGAGCCACTGTCTGAATCGGAGATAAAACAGAGTCTGAGTCATCCTTCCAACAGATGGTTTACCTTCAGATCAAATTGCATGTGTATTCATAGCAGGAAATGTTGAAAATGCTTAAGTGGCTACTTAATGTTCATTTACAAGCAGAAAAAATTGTGAAATTGTAAAGTTACTGTAGACTCTTTTGAGCAAAGCAGTTAAGATGGCAAGTAGACAAGTTGGAATGAATTTAACAGTCAAAACTGTTAAATCATTCTCAAAAATATGATCATTCAATTTCAGTTGTCAAACATTTGCTAAATGTGGAGTAGCCTTGGGTGTCGTTGCTGCAGAATAGTCAAAAATACTAGTCATTTTTCTGCCAATATAGCAAAGTACTGACAGCAGTTGGTTTCCTGCCCACTGGAAACATCTAGAGTAGAACTCTTCTAACTACTACTAATATGACCTACATTAGCCCCATCCGGAGGAGTTTAAAGTTTTGCAAGTTATTCCTCACTAACCATTCCAAGCGTCCTAATTATTCACAGTGGTGAATTTTCACAACTTTAAGAAGCCAGACCAGCGAACAAAAATAAGCATGCTAATGCACACTTGCTGATTAGGGGAGAATGAAAACTTCTTAATTAAATGCAGGTGCTTTTTAGACCCTTATACAATATATCTGTACTGGGGCAAGACACAATTTGCTCAAATACAAGGTAAAAAGTCTGGTAATGACCTGTCTTCGAGTCAGTAAGCCTTAATTGTTTTTTTGTTTGTTTGTTTTTTGTCCTTATTACCAGCCAATGGACTACATGCGTAGTATTTCAAAGTGACATACTTGTGGGTGCCTCTTCATCATCATCTTCCTCGTCTCGGTATAAAATGGGCCCGTCAGAGTCAGATTCTTCCTCACTGTCCCCAGGGCCTCCTGCCTCGGGGATCACAGACACCCGAGGGTCCCCCACCAGTGCCCGCCGGCTGCGTGGCTCCATCTCGTGTCGAGGCTGGACTCTGGGGGGGTGGAGCTTCCGCAGCTCCTCCTCCATGTCAAAGTCGTCGTCTTCAGGCCTGAGAAAACATACACTGCATAAGAAAATGAGGGATCCACATTTTCACAAACTTAGCATATCTGGCAATAGATTTTTTTTGTCTTGTCTATTTTGATTATCTTGCTATCCTTGAACTGTGAGTTGCAACACCATTGTGGGACAGATAAATATTTCCTTATCTTAAATGCTGGTAGATCACTTAACTTTTTTAATCCAATCATTCATGTTAGCTAATTTAAATGATCTTTAAATTCACTTCTTGTGCATGATAACGATAAGCTAGTTCTGTTAAATGATCAGATTAAAAAAATACATTCTTAATTCTAAAAAAGAAACAAAAACTAATGTCACTATGCACAATATAGTTTCTACATGCTTGTTTAAAAATGCCCAGGTAAGCAGTGTGCAGTGACTGGAAAGTGAAACTGCTTTCTAAACTAAAACTGGAGTCATGCATCTTTCTGCTAATTAGTCTTGAAGCTTCTACACTCACTTAAGCACCCAAAGGTCTATGCTTATGGCAAATGAAGCACTTAAAAATGGCTTGTGTGGCTTCTTTCAAGTTTACATTGATTTGTTTCA
>JACN01011520.1:0-13122 GCA_000787155.1 Scartelaos histophorus | reverse complement strand
CTGTTTACATTAAAAGAGTTCAGTTTTTTTCAACATGTACATCTCGATAAAAGAACAATAAAGTTGTTGAGAATATTTCTGTTTACATTAAAAGAGTTCAGTTTTTTTAAAAAGGTACATTCTTTGCTGCCCTCATTTAACAATTCTTTCAGTGTTTAGATCAAACTTCAATTTGTTGTCTGTCACGGTGCCTAAATACTTGTAATTATCAACCATTTTGACAACATCTCCATGTATGACACTAACACTATGAGAAGGTGCACGTCTAAAATCAATCACCATGTCCTTAGTTTTGGCAACATTCAAATCCAGGTAGTTGTCCTCACACCACTGGACAAACTGCCCCAGCACAGGGCCATGATTTATCTCAGATGCTGCAAGTAGCGACACCAGGACCGTGTCATCCGAAAATTTAATGAGGAATCTGTTTTCCTCTGAGGATCTGCAGCTGTCCATGTACCGAATAAAAAGGAGAGGCGACAGTACACAACCCTGAGGAGATCCGGTGTTAGAGATGGAGGGAGGAGACATTTGTCCCTTTACAAGGCCACGCTGGACTCTGTCAGTGAGAAAGTTTAAAATCAGTAAAAGAAGCTGATCTGGTAAATTAAAATCTGCAGCCAGTCTTTGAACCAGGACATGGGGCTGCATTTTGTTAAAAGCAGAGGAAAAGTCTGCAAATAAAAGTCTTACATGGACTCCAGTGTTTTCAAGGTGCTTATAGACAGTGTTCAATAAAAAAAAGCTTTGTGTCCTCCACTCCTTTCTTAGGTTGATATGCAAATTGCAGTGGATCCAGTTTTCCTTCAATTAAAAACAAAGTATGAGTCTTTAAGATCAGTTCAAAACACTTCATAACAAGTGATGTGAGTGAGTGAACTCACTCCTAATTTAATTGAGTTATGCAAGTCTAAAAATTATTTAGTCATTTATTTGTTTAATAAGGTTATTACCTTATTACAACTACTAGGGGTATAATGATATCGAAGCCTCACGATACGATTTTGTTACGTATGAACCTCACAGTACGATATTTATTCCGATATTGTGGGAAAGCTCACAATATGGTGGGCAGGCACATGATATTTTGATATTATTTGTAATAACAAGACTGACATTATAAAATGCTTTGATCAGTCATTTGATGCAACATTTGTTGTCATATTCATATTAATGACATTTTGAACGACTTGAAAAACCTTTGACGTTGAAGTGCAAAGTTCAAGTAACTAAACATTAGAGATGTAACGATATCCAAATCTCTTGGTAAGATATTTTCTCGATATGCATCTCACTGTACGATCTATTCCAATATTTTGTGGAAGCTTACAAAATTGTGAACATGCTACTTTTTACTTTTAAAATGCGATACGTCTTTGGTACTGTTATAATACAAAAATAAGATTAAAAAGTGCATAATCGCTGTTATTTCTTCACTTAGTCTGCACTGAAATAGCAAAGGATCATGGTCTATATAGTTCCCTCTGTTTATTTTTAGTTGTTTGTTTTTTTTAGCTATAACTGCACCACGATAATGAATTTTGAAACAAATGAAGCAAAGAGACTTGTGATTCGATACATAGTGTGATGGCCCATGATATTATTGTGAAACTTTTGACGATACAATATCACCATATTTCAGTTATTGTTACACCCCTAAAAACTACCGCTCACTGATAGAAGAATCAGTGTTTTTTTTCTACATGTTTACTCTATACCTTGTTCTTTACAACATAATTATATCTTTTTTCATATATTTGATGTCTTCTGTACATAAAATGTACTTGCTTCATATATTTGATGTCTTCTGTACATATAAAATGTAGGAAATGGTAAGAAATAAAAAAAAATAAAAAAAATTGAATGATGAGAGGTGTGTGTCCAAACTTTTGACAGTATATATCAGCACTTTCTAATCCATGAAGTTAAGTGGTTTTAACATTTGAACAGATGGAAATGAGCCCTACTTCAAACCTGCGTAATTACAATATTCAGTAACATGCGCTTTCCTGACCAAGTACATATATAAACAAAACTGTTATCTTCATATCACATTAAAACCACTCAACATGTTAAGTAACCTGCTATATTTGCCATAACAATATTCTGCATGCATGTTCCAGATTTTCTTTTCTTTTATAATTGTATTTGTTTTAATTCCAGCACCAATGTAACAATTGTGTTGTTTTACCATTTAAAAAGCCTGCATTAGTCTTTTATTTTAGCCGGAAGTTATTTCTGTGCAGATTTAAATGACAAAGGCACATAGCTCATTCAAAATTCACTTTCTTATAGTGCTGCATTCTATACTGTAGCTCCTCAGAGGAAACACAAGCCCTGATTAATACGAGTCTCAGAGGGGACGAAAAAAATAAAAAATACAATGTGCACAATGCGCTGATGAAGGTCTCTAATTAGTTTGTTTTGGGTTTTTTTCTCCTTTACTAATTCATAACATAGCCTGTGGAACAGTGGAAGCAAATAAAGATAAAGAAGTAGAACGTTCTAACTGAAGTGGAGCAAGAGAAAACAGGATGAGAAACCACGTGGACACATGGGTGAATCTCTCGTCTCTGGGTCAAAAATTGAGTGAGGATTTTCTCTGGAAGAGCTGTTGTGAGCTGTTGGAAGTGCCAGGAGAAAAAATAACTGACAGGGATTCATTTGGATGTTCTTCAGAGAAATAGGTAAAATGTATATATATTGGTATGGAGATTGGAATGCTGCTGTAGATTTATTAGTAATAAACTATGACCTGGTCAAGGCTATATCTTAGCCACTCTTTTATTTGTGGATATTTTTAACTATTACGTTTAAAGTGTGTGTAACAGATTTTTATGATTCTCTGATTTTGACGTAATTTGGTGAGATAATGCATCACCCAAGAAGAAATTTTTGTCACAATTTCCATCCAGGAAGTAAAATTTTAAACCAAAAAAATGGCCAAAGCATGAATGTTTTTGCAAAAATCTAAGTTTTAGTAAAATGAGTAGTCTAACCTGAAATAGGTACTTTATGTTTATAAATATGTTGGAATACACCCTTCTATGTAGGCGCCAGGGTACAAGCCAGTAGAGTTTGGACAATAAAGTAATAAAAATTTATATAATCTTGGAGACTAAGTCATTGCATAAATTTTATTATGTTTTTATTTTACCTTTGTTTAACCAGGAGGTTCTATTGAGATTCAGTATCTCTTTTTCAAGGGAGACCAGGCCAAGGTAGCAGCCAATATAATCAATACAGAAGAGTAAAATTACAAAACATCACATTATAAAACCAATGTGGGATATAAATGAACAATATTTGCAATTTGTTATTATGTATTTTGTCCAGTTACTTGTTTGGAAGAATAAAATCACAAATATCCATTCATAAACTACACAGCTCAAAATAAACCTTATCTTGCAGCTCAGGAACTTAAATACTTAACAACTTTGACATTTCTCTCATGCTCCAGCCAGAAACATCTAAAAATACTCCACTTTTGTTTTTGTTCAAGAAGCGCTTGACCACTCTGATCAAAGGGAGTCAGAATGGAGCACAAACTGCACTGTGAAAATTGTCAACTTTCTCTGACTTTATCACTTTTAGTAAGCCTTGTGTACAGCCACTTATTTTAGTCTAACAAGTCTCTGGCTTGAATTTCACCACTCAAGTCCATGGGGGGTGAAGGCAATGCAATTTCACACAAAAGCCTTTGTGAGAATGGCTAGCCTTTCCCTGGCACTGTATTAAAGGACTGGGTTTGGAGTTGTCCTTTGATTTTGTGGGCCAATAAGTCTACCTTTTCAATCGCAGCAGTCGGTCTTATAAACAATACGTGACCAAAGTGGACTTCAGTGGTCCTGGCTCAAAACTGGGGTTGCCAGATCGGGAGCTGACCAAGCAAGTTGAGTCTCTTTAAGGCCATATTGGTTTCCGCAGAGTTTTGCAACTTTAAATGAGCCTGGGCCATCTGCTTCCACTCGAAATTCTAACTGCAAAAGTCTGTTTGGTGCACAAATATGCCTCAATCACATTAAGTCAATTGCTCTTCTCGGCCTGTCAGAGATTTAAAGGGAATATATTATGCAAAATTGACTTTTATAAGGTTAACCTTGTTGTAACAGTGTTTGCTCATCATTAGCTTAAGTTATGTTGTGACTGATTCATGCATTGGAGGATTTCATTTTTATTGTTAGACCCAAGTGCCAGGACACGGGCGAAGGGCCTATTAGTATCGCAAAGCAATGCTCCAAGTGGCTGGGAAGTGAAATAACGCAACGTGACTCATGACCAGGGACCCTCGCCATCACGTAGCAATGCCCCAGAGCTTTCTGAAAATGTATAGGTTGCCTAAAAAAGCGGAACATTGTTCTCGTACCGGAATATTTAGGCCCGAGCCCCAACAGGGCGTAGGGCCTATTGCTCTCGCTACAGCGAGCGCATGGGAACGACGAGCGCACGGGCGAAATGGCGAGTACGACGTGCAGCTTCGTCCTCTCACTCGCCCCCGGCATGAACTGCAGTGTCCCAGTAACCCACGCCCAAGGACTTGGCCATATTTGTGACTACTAAAATGCATTGAAGTCAATGGGAGGTCGGGGGTTAACCCCGACGAGATGGGGCAGACGTCCCGGTGTGCACCAATGACCCCATGGTGATGTGGGAATGGTTGAGAGCTTTCAAAAAACGTATAATATGCTGTTCTAATGTTAACAGATATATTGTTTTTGCTAGGATCAAAAAAGTCAATGATAGCCATGTCATATTTTTTACGGTGTTGCCAAAGCGATGACATAAACTCTCCATGTTATTCTATTGGTAAAATGGTCAAATTGCACAAACTTTGGCCAATTTCACTCAAATTTAAATCGTGGTTGCACAACTTAAGCTGAACAGACTGATGTAACAAAGTACGAAAATATTGTGACCACGCCCCTTTACAAACCAGAAGGATTGTATTTTTTATTTTTTATTTTTTTAAGAAAAATGGCAGGGCTACATTAGGATGAGGGTTAGGATTAAGGATTGAGTTAGAATGTTAAGCATATTAAAGTTGGGGCTATGTGTTAGACTTGTGGTTTGATTGAACTTTCCAAAATGCTGAGTCAGTGTTTTTGCTCACGTCGCATTTTAACGCACTCCTCTGAAGGTGCTTCACCCACCAATTGTCTGAAATTTTGAACAAAATTCAGTTTTGCCATCCCGATCAAAAAAGTCAATGATAGCCATGTCATATTTTTTACGGTGTTGCCATAGCGATGACATAAACTCTCCATGTTATTCTATTGGTAAAATGGTCAAATTGCACAAACTTTGGCCAATTTCACTCAAATTTAAATACCATGGGTAACTCACCTACTACACCCTTGGCTTTACCATGATGGCATAACTCCACTCTGCTCTCTGAAAGTTGTGAAACGTGCTTGTAAGTTATAATATAATATAATTTTGTAAACCATTTCAAAATGAACTGTTTTTCATGTTTTTTAAAAAACAAAAATCAGGTACAGCGCCTTTTAAGAATAGGTGATTGTCTGCACCATGGAGCGGATAATTGGCTGTCAACTGCCCCTTTAAAAAAAAAAAACCCTACCATGACAGATTGAAGAGGTAAGAAGATGCTGACAAATATCTTCCAGACACAGTACGTACATAGAAGTCCTAAAGAAGATTGACATACACCCACTCTAAAGGGAGAGCGTTTAAAAGATCCCTGTTAAATAATTTACTTGGGTTTCTCTTTTTGGATCTTTATTTTATATTTCATTACTTTTCCCATTGTGCAGAATATTATATTATAAAGAAAACAAGTGACTGGGGTTACTCACTTAGAAACCCTGCATAGAAAAAGATATATAATGTACTTCTGCCCATACCAGTAAGTGCACGTTTGCTCTGAAAGCTTCAAGGATATTTTGTTCAACAGTGTAACGTAAACAAATAAAAGTATAATTTGTTTCAGCCAATGTTTATGTACTTCAAAGTCATGCCTGACAATGGAATAGTGACTGTGTGTTTGTATGTGTTGAATAATTCTGATTCATAAAAGATACTAAGAAACTCCCCACGTGGCAAAATAAGCAAGTATGGAGTTTTAAGAGCCACTCAGGCAGAAAGCAACAATGCCATGGGTATTACACCCAGAAAGAACAAATCCTAGTTACAGTCGCTCTCAGTAAGGCACACAGGGAAGCAACATGAAGTGGATCAAGGCAAAGTTACTATGATTAAATGCAGTCATTTATTTTGTGCAGTTGCTGTTTTGTAAAAATAAAAAGGTTTGTAGCACATGAAATGACATTTAGTATCCAAATTCAGTATCCACTAGTCCGTTTGCACATACGACCATGATCTCTACAGAGAGCACTGTGGCACAAGCACACACAAGTCAGGTTTTTTACATGTGAATGTGCACTCAGGAGCAACAGGGCCACTCAAAGAGAAGGTAGGCGCACCATGTAGGTCCCTATAAAAGGCAGTTAAATCAATAATGCTACTTAGCATAAAAAAATGTGTCACACAGATCACAAGTGTACACCTACTGGAAAGCAAAGTTCTCTTTGCACCACACCGAGATGCTGAGCCTCTGACTGAGACCCTGAACCTCTGACCAAGACCCCAAGCCTGTGACCGAGAGCCCGAATCTGTGACCAAGAGCCTGAACCTCTAACTGAGACCCCGAACCTCTGACTGATACTCTGAACCTCTGACCAAGAACCTGAGCCTGTGACCAAGACCCCAAACCTCTAACTGAGACCCCGAATCTCTGAGTGAGATCCTGAGCCTCTGACCATGCTCAGCTGTAAGGCAGCCAGAGTAGCACTTGCAGATCTGAAACCATAATGACTAATAGTGAACACAGCAGCCCACAGCAGTGCACAAACACATAATAGATCTTCCTTATCACTGTTGCATTAAAGTTGTATCCAACTCAGCTGCTGTCAGTCGACCTAAACAACTTGACCTTCATGTTTCATCTGTGCACCATTTAGCACATGTGACGTTAGAGGATGGAGGGATCAGGTAAAGGAGAGGACGTCTGCTTTTATAGTGCCCCCTCTTCTTTCAATACACTAAGAGCAGAATGATTTAAGCCCGCCCCAGACACATGTGTCATGTCTTTATTTAGCACAGCATTATCAGGCTTTAGGTTTCAGTGTCAGTACTATGACATTATCATTTATCTTAATATTTTCTGTAGCAATCAAACTTCAAAATATGTCATTCTAACAGGTCAAGGAAGATATCTTTTCCAAGGTCACATTGCTCTCCTGAAATGGTACCTACCAATTTTACACAAAACACAAAACAAGGTAAGTCTATTCCTGAATGCAGATCATTTGAAACAGGAGTGTTTTTGCTGTTGAAGTAATGCATAATATTATTCATAACTTATATAGCCTAACCGTAAAAATTATTCAAGCGCTTTTCAATATACTGGGGCTCAATGTGGTCCATGTATTTTATATTTAAAAACTTTGAGGCATTGCAAACACTGGTCAGTTTTTTTGCCACGACATGAAAGGGCTCTGGAGTCAACGCGACACTGTCATAGAAAAATACTATTCGTTTTCCTGCAAGCTGTTTCATACTGTTACATCATAAAGACTTCATGCTATTTTTGTTTCAGTTTTTGGTCAATTATGCTCAAGGTGAAGACAAAGTTCAACACCTGGACCAAGACATTTTCTCATGAACTGTGACAATATTCCTGGATTCATCCATGAGAAAAGAGGTATACAATAATGCCACACAATCTTCACTTACTTTTACTGGTGCAAAGAAAAGAGGTATACAATAATGCCACACAATCTTCACTTTTACTGGTGTAAAGTTGTTATTGTTTGTTTGTTTGTTTGTTTGTTTGTTTGTTTGTTTGTTTGTTTGTTTGTTTGTTTGTTTTGTGGAAGCGGTTTGGGCATGCCTGCTTCATACATACAAACAAATATGCCAGGTTGAATCACATAGCATGACATAAGAGTACCTATGTGATAAGAACTATAAAGGAACTGTATAATCTTGCACCATTAAAAACATAACATTAAAAACCATATAGCCACATAAGGTAATCAATGGAAACAATAAAAGCTAAACAAAAGTTAAATAAATGCTCTTGATCTGTGCTAATTAGTACATAAATACATTCAGTATCACTTTATAGTAACAAGGCTAGCCTTAAAGAGGGGGTATTGCCCTTCTTTGGGGTATTAATAGCTAAAATTGCATATTTAGATTGCTATGGTAGCTTTTATTGTTTTGAATACACTATATTTACAGAAAACAATATAGTAACATGCTAAATTGTTTTCATTTTAGTTTTTGACACTCGAAGTCCCAGCTCCCTGCACTAAGTCACCCCCCCTTCAGTGCATATTCTGCATGCTTTTCATTCATTGCATCAGGTTTGTGAAATAGTGTATTGTTTAGTAGTGTTTGACATGACTGTACTGCTAACTGTAATTAGAGTTAGAAACATGCATGGATAACATATAAAAGATTTTTTGATGAGAGAACAATGTTATGACATGGCAGAAAGGTCCAAAAAGTAAATTTTGAATAATAGCAACTCTTTGGGTTACTTATCAAAAGGAAATAGTTTATTAAAACCTCATGTTCTATAAACTGTTGGAAGTGTAGCTATTATATGTGTAAGTGTTCCTCATTCACACCAAAACTTTCAAAAGTCATTATCATAAACTCCATATTTCAATTGTTTCCGTCTCCTGTCTCTATAATTCGTATTTATTTTGCTGTTATGATCTAGGCCAGTTGCCGTGGGACAGCCAGACAAGCTTGCACATGTGGGATAGTCCTCGGAGGAGAGGATACTCAGCTCCAAGCAAATCCAAACACTGCCCAAGGAGACTGTAGTACTATCATTTTCATTTAAACAATACCATTTCAGCTGAGTCAGGGATGTTTCAAGGACTGATTAAAGATTTATTTTCAGTTGAATTCCAAACTACAGCTGACGGGCACGCCCAGAGACACATTAAAATGGAATAACTGTGATTAAATGAAGTTAGCGTTCACTGACTACAACTTTTAGTGATAAGAAAATGGTATTTAGTGTGATAGTTACTCCTCACTTTCCTAACACATTTTGAGCATCCTAATTATTCACCACGATGAGTTTATAATGGAAGGTGGAACAGAGCATTTTGAGCTTTGGGGATGTAGACGGCCTAATAATGCAGAACTGACTCCAGGTATGTTTGCATTAGGACCTTTAAATGATAAAAAGTAGTTTTGTTTTTTGTTTTCCAAGATCACATGGGAAGTAATCAATCAACCAGGGTTAGGTATGAGATAAAAGACAAATTTTACGTTCAGTAAATCCGCGACCTAGGACTGTATGCTTTTTCAGGCTGGATCATTAGGTCCATTTAGTCTTAATGTGTCTTAATGTATTGCAATTATTCTTCAAAGTGAATTAAAACTGCACCAGAATTTTAATTATGTATTCACTTCCCATTAAAAACTTGATTTTCATTGAGAATAATGATTTTAGGCACTACTGGAGTTCAACACATTGTATAATAAATCTTTTTTCATTTACTGTAATTGTGTCCACAGCGGCTCTCCGTGAAGTCTAATTAAAAACTCTTTGTAAAGATTTCGCTCGCTCTCATTTTCGGATAGATTATGACTAATCCCATTCTGCAGTGGGAGTATCACAAGTCAAGCTGTAAGAACTTGATTTCTAAGGCAGCCCTCTTCAGCAGTGCAAGTTCCACAACATAAGCACCCATGTAAGAGTCCAAAACTTTCCTCAGTGAAATTCAACTATGAAGAGACGGGACCAGTCAACCATAGACGGTATATATAAATGGACATAGCTAACGTGCTAGCTGCTGTGTTCCAGATAGGAAGTTTGCATGTAGGCTCTTCCTCTTCCTTGGGTTACATTAGAATATTGTTGAGCCTCTGCAGTGGGCCTCGTCATTTTGGTCTCTACATGATCCCACTGTTTGATCCTGGACTATTTTGTCAATCAAAAAATATCCTATTCATAATATAGAGCTTGAGTCCAAATTTGCCCCTGTAACATCACAAGGTGCATTTGACTAGCACTGAACATCTGTCAACTGTGCTGTTTTAAAGTGGGACTAATCACCTAAACTTCACCCACAACCACATTTTAGCTACAAACTTGGGCAGAACTTGGAGGACTAAAGCACAGACTGATGGGGAGAGGAGGGGCGGGGTCTAGGAATATAAGTAACTGTGATTGGTCTATCAAGTATCCATACTTTAAACTCAACCAGGTGTTTGTAATCAGAAACATCAGCTTTTAATCAGGGCAGTTCTGGGTGATGGCACATAGTACTTGAAACAGCAGTAGCCATTAGAGGCTGCATACACTCAGTTTTTTTTTGTTTTTTTTTTACTGTTTTTGACACAAAGCTGTATATTTACTTAGTTTTAACTAAAATTGCCTAAGAGGGGGATAAGGACATTAGACAAAAAAAACAAAAAAAAAACTCCCAACAACAACAGAGTTAAGAGACAAAGAAAAGTTGATTTAGAGTATAGTTCCACTTTAAACAGGAAGTCAGTGGTCCTGTTTCTATTACTATTAAGCTGTTTTAGACACATTTTATTTGCTGTCATAATTTCTTACTAATTAAAACATGTCTTCTTTAATTTACTTACATACTATATCTAGAACATAAAAATCATCATGTGATTGCAGTATATTGACAGAATTCAGATAGTTTTCACTTGGTTCGTATGTTTGGAGCAAACAAGAAAATGTGGCATGTTAGAGAATAACTAATGATATCAGGCCAAAGTGTCTGCACATCAAATTGTACAGTCAAGCTAAGATTTATTTTTTAGTATATTGAGCTTTAATTGGGAGGATTTTGGCTTCATATGAGACATTTCTAAAACCAATCGATTCATTTAAAGTCAGGTTATAAGCTTTTGTTTCTACAAAATGGATAAGTGACAAGTGTCAGGGACTTTATGTCTCATGTACAGCCACTTCATGTACTTAAAGGTTCCATATTACACAAAATAAATTCTTTTGAGCTTTATGACGTGCTAGAATGTTGTTTCCTCATCAAAAACATGCTTAGATTCTGCTTTCTTTCATTCACACATGTTTGAGCTGCCCTTTATTATTAGTCTGTCTATATCTTCAAAGCTCAAAATGCTCTGTTCTACTTTGGGATGTCAAGCAGTGGTAGTTTTACCTTTAGTTCAGTAAAAATTGGCAATTCCAATTTTGATCATCCAATGATTCTCGTGAAGGTGTATGGAGTTTAAAAATACAGTGGAGCACATGACATCCCAGTCTAAATACACAGTTTGTGTGTTAAAAATCTGTAAATGAAACAAAACACAATTCTAGGTATGTTTTTTATGAAAAATATTTTTTAAAACCACTTCATGTTGGAGCATCACCAGGAATTGGATAGACTCTACTATGGGGGACTATTCCATGTGTTGGGAATTCAATTCTC
Source organism: Scartelaos histophorus (assembly GCA_000787155.1). Taxonomy (NCBI): domain Eukaryota; kingdom Metazoa; phylum Chordata; class Actinopteri; order Gobiiformes; family Gobiidae; genus Scartelaos; species Scartelaos histophorus. Next base: position 1,663 of record JACN01011520.1, on the reverse strand, counting down.
CCAATCCATAATGATTTGTAATAAAGTTCTACGGCAAAGACCAACCAGATTGTCTCCTGCTTTTTCATCAATATTGTACGAACTACCTATAAAAGTTCTACAATGGTGTGATTTATCAAACAAGTAACCAAAATGTATTTATGGTCAGAGGGAGTTATTGTAGACAGATGGTTATGATGGATTTACTGTACAGCCTATTCTCTCGTGAAATGTGTGTAATGTGCACTTCATAGAAACAATCTTGTTTCAGCTCCTCAAAACAATATTAGATAATTTGTGAAAAGAAAACGTGTTTGCTTGTGTACTATACATACTGAGAAGATGGTATTTGCAAATGTTGACATAGTTTCTTGTTTAAAGGTCCTATCTTAGACTCTTCTGAGCTTTAGGCCATGTTATAATGTTCCCTCATCCAAAACAGACCTAGAATTGTGTTTTGTTTCATCCACACGTTTAAGTAACCATCCATTATTAGTCTGCCTACATCTCCAAAACTCAAAATGCCATGTTCCAACTAAGCACATAAATGATCTGAGACTAAATGGACTTCAGTGGACGGCTCTGTTCCACCTTGTGATGTGATGAAGTGGTAGTTTTCATGTTAGCAGCCAACTTTTACCTTTAATTCAATAGAGACTGGCTGAAATCATCCAAATGATTCTAATGAAAGTGTATGGGGTTAAAAACACAGTGGAGCACTTCCTGTTACCACATGACATCACAAGGTGGAACAGAGTGTTTTCTGTTTGAGAGAAGTCAGCCTAAATATGCAGGGTTTGTGTGTTAAACATTTGAATGTGATAAAACACAACTCCAGGTAGGTTTATGATGAGGAAAGATTATAGATCAGAAAATAACAAACAAATATGGGACCTTTAACAATATTAATTAGCTACTTCTCCATGTCAATAAAATAACATGGACCTAGATGTGGTGATATCATCAAAAAAACAGCAACTGCCCATCCCTATATTTTTACCTCTCATCTCATTTGTACCATATCCCATCGCTAACTTTAGACACTACACACTCTGGGCCTATATAATGCAGTATCTTCAAAGCAGTGTTTACAATGGCAAAACATCACACAAACTACACCCCAATTAATACTATATGCCTCTAATAATGAGCTCGCTTGTTTCATGTGCCCTACACATCTAAGAAGTTTGAAGTGCCACTAAGATCCCCAAGAATAAGGCCAACATCAGCATCCTTTTTCTCCATTACTTTTGACATTATAAAGGCCAACAAACTGTCCTTGCAGATGTAAATATATTTGTTTTTCTGAGTATACCCTGGTGTGTGGGATTTTTCTTTTTATATTGCACTCTTTGGCATTGTTTGCTCAGACACAATAGCAGCTAATTGCGTTATGCTGAACTGTTTGCGGGTTAAACATGGCTATTTCTGCTATGCTAGGAGATGTTCAGTTTCTATGAATACAATGGTTCAGGACTATGTGAGGGTAATAACAGCCACAGCATTCATTAACAGCTATTGTGTGAAAAATAGCAATTCAGACAGTGTGAGTGCTCAACTTTGTGGTTCAAATGTTTTTGAGGATAGGCTTCTGGTGTTTCAGAGATGTGTTATGCAAACTGGAATTGGTGTACTAATGTGCAGTGCCTTGAAAAATTATCCAACCCCCTTGAACTTTTCTACA
>JACN01141166.1:0-15218 GCA_000787155.1 Scartelaos histophorus | reverse complement strand
ATAATAATAAAATGAAAAAATGAAAAATAAAATGAAATAAAAAAAAAAATGTAATTAAATAAAATAAAAGAAACCAAATCAAACCAAACCAAACCAAATAACAATTTTAAAGTACCAGAATCAGGACCTGCTCTTCTAAGCCGTGTGGTGTACCCATTGCATTACTTTTTTGCACTGAAGATCGTGAACTGTTGGACCTGTGTGAAATTGGTTCAGTTTAAGCTTTAAAGTTTTAAAAAGTAAAGTAAAGAGTAAATATAAGTTAAAATCTTGTGAAGTAAAAGTGGAAGCACCATTGGCTGGTCGTCCTGTTGTGGAAAAAATTCGATCTTGACGAAAAAACTATCCATTTGCAAAGCTCGATGAGTTTTTGGAACATAGACAAAGGTTTATCGTTTGTTACAGCAGATATGGACAAGTTTATACACGCCGAGATGACCAGAGGACGCACGTTTCAAAGAGACAAGGTGACGATTCCTACTGAAGCGTGGCCAGATGTGCTCGGTCTGATTTGCATCCACATTCACATGCATTTTTCACTTCCTGACAAGATTAGCGAGCAAAACTGAACAGAAGTGTTGACACTGAAAGGTCAACACTTAGAAAATGTGTTTCTAAAAGATGCTGGTCTGGTCTCGGGTAGAAATCACATTCAGTTACACAAAGACAGGTTGAGAGAAATCTTTCCACAACGTCAATTTCCATCACAATCTGTATATATATATTAGAAAATAAAGTGATTTATAGGAGGAATAGTCAATTTTCTGTTTATTTTTATCAATAGTTAAGAGTATTTTCAGTCGAAATGTGTCAAAGGAACAAAAAAAACGATGATTCAGTGGCAAAACTACAGAATATCCCGGTCCAAACTGGGATTGAAACACCAAGATTCAAATTGTTCGGAAAAAAAACAAAACTACTTACCCTCTGAGCACAGTATAAGTCATTTTAATCCTCCATTTTGCTTTGAATATAAATGCAAAGTTCCATCTGCTGTTCTTGTTTTTCCAGTGACACATCCAGCTTGAGTGGAGTTTCTGCTTCTGCCATAACAAGTCTACTTATTGTTGTGCGTCGTGATCTAGGACCCCAATTACGATGCATCTACACAATAGCTAGCATGTGTCTGATTTTATCTCGCACCTACTGACACCCAGACGGCATCTCCCGGCTCTGTAATTATCCCGGGTTCATTCCTTCGTATCACAATGTAAAAATTCCAACTCGTGTTTGTCAAACGGAATGTCTAGTTAAGGCGGGTTGAATTTTGCAGGATGGCAGTATGAAAATCAGTCTGTCAAATGGCCCAGGAAATGGTGACAAATAATGATGAATTGTGGCTACAAATCACGGGCGACAGCGAGTGCGACGCGAAATGGACTCGCAGAACTAACACAACAAACCAGAACTACAAAAGTGCATCATTACATGCAATTGGTTTACATGTTTTATCCATTTTTTTTATTCCTTTCCTCTTTGTAGTTTGTATTTTTTGCTCTTTGTATTAAGATTTCTAGAAAAAATATCTATACATTTCTCTCTGTAATACAATTAAAATTAAAATATAATTAAAAAAGGTACAATATTGCCCCATTTACATGAGAAAAATTATTTAATTTGAAATAAAAATCAATTCTGCTTTAAAAAAAAAACACTTAAATCCTAATAATTCCTAATAATTATTTGGAATTAAACCTTATTCTAAATTAAGTAGCTGATTTATTCCGATTTTAAAGCCAATTCAATTTATTTAACGATAAAGTAAACGTTTATTCCACTTCCAGCAACTTTGGTCTCAAATTTAAACAATTTTTCTAATAAGCGGACGAACTACAGATAATGAAAAATTGCAGAATATAAAAACACAAACCTTCTCGAAGAGGTAGCAGAATAATAATGAATTCAGAATTATTATTTCCATGTAAACTCGAAGGAGATTAATTTAAATCCGATCCATTTAATTTGAAATAATTTAATTCGGAACATCGTGCAAACATTTCTGATGTAACTTTCTGGAAGTGGCAAGTTTCCATGAAAATAAAATATTGAAAACCTGCTTTATAAAGTTCTCCATGGAGACAGAAAAGTTTTACGCAGTTTTAATCTTGAACACTGGTTGAGCGGTCAGACCCAGTGACTCGCAGGTTGGTGGTGTGATTCCAGCTTCCACAGATAAATGATGTTGCCGCACAGTTTGGAACTTTCTGGAGGTGGCACGATTCCATAAAGAAAGAAAACAGATGATTAAACTGCTTCATAATATTTTCCATGGAGATAGAAAAGTTCTGTACCATAGTGTGGAATATTATAGCCAAAGGAACCACATTTCCATGGAAACAAGCAGGACAAATAAGGGTCTGGTTTGTGGAGATGCGAGCCCACTCAGAGGAAGAAATGTTTTTCACTGCAGTAAATTATTTTAGTCTATTTTTGGTTAGAGAAAAATCCCACACACCGTCTTACTTGCAAAATGTGAAATTTATTAGGACAGGCCACGTTTCAGCACTAGACCTTCATCAGGAAGATATTTGCTGCCCATTGTTGCCAGATGAAGGTCTAGTGCTGAAACATGGCCTGTCCTAATACATTTCACATTTTGCAATAAAGACGGTGTGTGGGATTATTCTCGATGTTCATGGGCGGCTCTTTCTCCTCCACACTAGGGGTGTGCATCATCTTGATTCTGACGATACACATCATGATATGCAAGTCATGATTCAATATATCATGATATATCCCAATACTAAAACATAGAACGATATATTGCAATTTATCAATAGTTACGTCTATTAATATGTTACCTCTAAAATAATGGATACGTCCTGGCCATCTATGCCTGTCCGTCCATGGGAGTGGATCTCTCCTTCACTGTGGTTCTCCTCGAGGTTTCTCTTTTTTCCCCCCACTGTTTTTGTCTAAGGACAGGAGATGCTGGGACAATTATCCATTTGCCTGCTTGTTGTTGGACATTCTGTATCTTTGAATCATGAAATTATGATTATGAAACTAACAATTTTGTGAAGTTCGCTGAGATAACTGTTGTTGTGATTTTGGGCTACACAAAAATAAATTGAATTTAACTGAATTGAATTCAATATCAATACAGTCAACTGCACCTTCATGAGAACACAGTTGTATGAAATATAATTTATAAAAATGTTTCAATTATCAGAACAGTGAACGTAAGTAAATACATTTTGGTGGAAAATATTTTTTTTTTTTTAACTATTATGAATGATCTGAGAATGGAACAATATGATATTCTAACAATATATTCTTTCTAACAATCTTATTTCCAACACACCTGTTTCAAGGAAATTACTCACTCTTTTATAGTTTATTTTTGGTTAAAAGTTACACAGTGAGGCTTTAATTCCATCAGATTTTTTTGTTTCATTAAAATATATTAAGCTTCATGTTTTGTTCACAAATGTCAATAATTTATGTGTGTGTGTGTGTGTGTGTGTATTATAATTATTACTTGGCACAGAAGGAATAAAAATATATTATACATTTTATATTTTATTTATATCTAAGGCCTAATAATTTATCATTTTAGTCTTTAACTTCACCCTGTTTCTTTTCTATTCCTGTGATATCTTTGTCCCCTATAGACCCCAGCACTCCAAACCCGCCCATGCCTTTCCCCTGACCTCAGATGTGTCATAATATGAGACACGCATGTACCGGGGTCCACATGAATTATTTATCACTTTTCTCTCTCCACAGTATAGCTCTACCCCCATGACTTGTCACCGTGGCGATAGAAGCCCCGGTTAGGCCCTGCTCAAAGTGCTCATTGCCCCCCTCGGCTTACATAGGCGGGTGTGTTAAAGTGAATCATGGGAGACAGCCAGGGTCCACCTTTTATGGTAATGCACCCTCCACAATTACGGGTTTGACCTTCTGTGGCATGGGGAGAACGGAGAGGCGTTTATGGAGGTACATTATGTAGGACTTTTCAATACTTCGTGCCAGGTTTGGGAAATTATGAGGAAGGTGAAAGGATTTTTAGCTGTATGTTATAGGCAGTGAGGGGAAAAAGACTTTGAAAATGTATTTAGGTACATGGCACTGACACAATAACTGCAATTTGTACAGTTAAAAAAGTTCAAATTTCATAATAATTCCCCACATACCTGTAGAACCTCTGACCTCCATGAAACCAAATAATTTTTTCAGAAATCATTAGTTATTCTGCTTAGTTTTTTGTGCTTAAAGTGTTAAAATGTCATGTGGTGCGACCGTCCGCCCTTAACTACTGATTTTTAAACTTCTTTAAAAAGACTCTAAATTTAATTACATGTATTTTCTTTCTTTTTTGACATATTTTTGTGTTTTGTAGTCCCACGTGAAATTTCATCTTTCTTGAATAGATATTATGGGGGAAATATCCAAACAAATTGTCTGAGCGTGTTTTCAAATCATGTTTTCATGTTTTCAAATCTCAATCTCATGTTCATATGACTCAGAACTATTAACATCCCAACCATGTTTTAGAAAATAAAACTATATTCAATTTATTCTCGGTCGCAACACAACATTATTAAGATCTTAGCCAAATCATGTACATAAAAAAAAAAAAAAAAAAAAACTAAAAACGTTTTATATAAATGTCAAACATAGATTTATGCAGACCTGACATTATAAATGTGATATATTAGATAATCCTTCTATGTCATTGACCGACATGCAGAATTGCCTTTTTTGTTATGACACGGTGCCTTAATCAAAACCTGGATTTACCTGGATTTGCATTTTGCTTCATTCATGTTGGTTTGATAAATGTTGTGCAGGACGTTCGATCTTGAGCCGACACAAAACACTCAAATTTTCCCAGGATTGTTGCATCACAGGTAGAAGTTCATAAATCATTACCAGCTTTGTTTTAAGCATTTCTGACATTAAATTGCGTTCATTACAACTGCATGCTCATAATAATGTCTGGGAATGTTTGTTCGCTTGGTTTTTCTCCTCTATAGTCACTAGATAAAGCACGCTGTTGCTTCATTCATGTAGGCTTGATAAATGTTGTGCAGGACGTTCGATCTTGAGCCGACACAAAACACTCAAATTTTCCCAGGATTGTTGCATCACAGGTAGAAGTTCATAAATCATTTCCAGCTTTTTTAAGCATTTCTGACATTAAATTCCGTTCATTACAACTGTGTGCTTATAATAATGTCTGGGCATGTTTGTTAGCTTTGTTTTCCACCTCTATAGTCACTAGATAAAGCACAATGTATTCTGAGTTCCACCGACTGAATGAGTAAACGTACAAAATACAGTTACTCAAAACTGGGATTCTAAATAAGCATTTTTGACGCTACCATCATGTTGGTTGGTTGATTTTTTAATATTTAAATCTAATGGACTAAAATTATGGAACAAAGTCATTAAAGGTGCACTATAACTTTTAAAGTAGCCGTTTGCTTGTGTCCATAAAATGTTACTACTGGGCTTGGAAAGTTCCACATTTTGACATTGAACTTATATTTTAGATTTATTTCTCTTGTGAATCATGTTTTTACCACTTAAAACTTTGAAAAACAGATGTGACCTGTGATTTACATACTCTTCAACATGGATATTGACATCAGCGTATCCTCCATACTCAATGTGTGTTATTAAAGACCACACGGCGCCGTCATTGAACAGATAGTCTGTAACTTTGCCTTTGAATCTCAATGTAAAAGATTTCACTCCGTAGCCGTAATTAACCTGCTTGACCTTTTCCAGTATAATCTGCATAATACACATTAAACTCACTCACAAATGCTGCTGTCTGGGTATTAAGGCAACAACAAACACTCCAGATTCCTTTGAGAGTCAAGGTTTTTAAGTTCATCTAATTATTACTTTGTTTGTGGTAAATTGTAGTTTTTTTAACCACATGTACAACAAAATTATCTCAATTGTTGCAGTTCGTTATAGTCATATTGTGTTATAAAAAAGCTCAGATTAGTATTTTGTTATTATTTTAGCATAACGTTCAAGTCAAGTAACATTTTGTGAAGAAAAGTTTATATGAGCAATCCACAAAATTCCATTTAAAATCCAGTGGCAATTTACACAATATTCACTACATACATTTTTCTGACTGTTTAAAAGTCCTATATTTGGTCAAATTGACTCTTGTGGGCTTTAAAGTTCTTGCAATTCCCAAATTTTGACATAATTTTGTGGGATAATACCTGTTCCAAATATGAATGATTGAGTTTTATACCAATCAAGATGGAATTTGCAAAGAAAAGTCAAAAAATCTACTCAAAATTATCAGAAATTGAGCACAATTGAGCACATTTTTTTGTTACTTTCAAAATAATTTAAAAAAACTGAAGGTATTTTCTTACATTTCTATATGGCAAATAGTGATCTTTATGTACATTAGATATTTTTTGACTTAGTTTACAACATATTTGCTAGGAAAAACCTAAAAAAATGGCCAAATTGGGAAAACATTTATAAAATTGTTAGTAAAATCTGATGTGATGACGTTAAGTGTCTTTTAGTCCAATCTGTCAAATATTATAACCCATCAAAAGCTTATATAATTAATATTTTTGCACACATTTGGGACAGCCTTTCAAAGTTCTCAGGCTGTGACTAATCCTGCTGTGTACCTTGCATAACACGAACAGCTTTCCTTGAGCATAAATCATGTTGATTTTTCTCCTGTCTGCAAAAAGGTGCTAACCAACCACTGGAAACTGTGATCCGACGTGCTAAAAGCTAATGTACCAAAAGGTGTTTACAGCTGCAGGAATTTCAATAAAGCACGCAAATTCCTCCTCATGTAAGATGGTGCTGTGTTTATTTTATTTTCTGAGATGAATATTGGTGATTATAATAACAGGATTATGCAATAAGCCTTTATTGGAACAAAATAAAGCTGTTTCTCATATTGAATGCTGGGGCAGACACATCATTATATTTTAGATTTTCCCAAAAAATTACAGATTTTTATTTTTTTTTCCCCAGGTTCAGATTTAACTTCATGGTTGGAAGTCGTACAATATTTTAGATTTTCCAAAAAATTCCAATATATATATATATTTTTTTTTTTTCTTCAGGTTCAGATTTGACTTCATGGTTGGAAATCATAACAATATATTTTAGATTTACCAAAAAATGTCCAGATTTTTTTTTCCAGGCTCAGATTTTACTTCATGGTTGGAAGTCATAACAATATATTTAAGATTTTCCCAAAAAATTCCAGATTTTTTTTTTTTTCCAGGTTCAGATTTTACTTCATGGTTGGAAGTCGTAACAAATAAAAATAAAAGAAAACTTAATTTAGCTTAATTTCCATTGATATTGGCCATGCTGTGATCACTTTTCTCTTTTTCTATGCTGGTGTAGGTTTTTGAAAAGTCAAAAACTTTAGCCAGAAAAGTTACGCAATGACCCTTTATTATTCTAGCAAAAATACAAATGTTTGACTGTCCATAATGTTCCTCGCAAGAGGAAAAGTTCAAAATACATTGAAAATTACAGGAAGCAGAGAATTTTTACAATTTGTATGTGAGAAACCAATTTTTTTACATTAATTCAACAAAATACATCAGTTTTCTTATATTTTTATTTGTCCAATTATAATTTCTGTGGACATTAGAGAAGTTTTGGCTCATTTTACTATTTAGTTTTAGTAACAGTAATGGATTTCTCTACTCTGACGTTACAATTTCCAACCCGGAAGTACAATTTGAACCTTAAACCCTGCTTTTTTTTTAGCTAAATCTAAAATATAATGATCTTGACTGTATATTAGTGAAATGCCATAGGAACTTTAATGCCATTGCGTGAATTATATCCTGCAAATCAATAACATCAGCACAAAGACGAGGAAATAGTGCAGCAGCATTCAGAAGTTTCCCTTTCAAACCAATGCCAGCCGCCTGCTCTATGTAACATACAGTGTGGACTTAAATCGCCTTTAAACTGATGTAATGTGAAGGTACGAACTGTGTGACTTAGCCTTTGAATCTTTATGTAAAGATCTTACTCCAATTCATCGCCGTAATTAACCTGGTTGACCTTTCCGGCGTACTCTGCACAGCACCATATAATTTCACAATAACCTTTCTCACTCACAAACGGCTCCTATTTGAGTATTAAAACAACAACAAATATGGCGGAGTCCTTTGGAAGTATTGAAAGCTTTATCTTTTGAGCTCACTTTTTAACATCATATCATGGGATTTTAACGAACGAAAAAGTGCAGCAGGAGCAGTTCAAAGGACACAAGTAAGACTATTAAAAAACTTCAACAATGTGAAACTTTCTGGATTTATAAATTACAGGCAACTAAATATCCTGGGCTCAATGAAGATTTGGACTTCTGTGTTTTTATAACTGAGTTCTATCTTTTGTATGTATATATTTTTTCAGCCTTTTTGATATTCTCTGGTCTCCTGTGGTTCTAATACCGCCCTCTTGTGGAGCATCTCAGGTAGTGTCCACAGGTGAAACTCCACACCTTCTCTTCCAGGTGGAGCAGCGCTACTGGGGGATTTCCTGTGTTTTACTCACATGGCTATTTTAACCAATGAGTGCCTTGTTTTTTGGGTTTTTTTCTGCAAATTGACTTCCCGATCCAACGAGCACCACCATGTTTTTTCTACAGTTTTTTTCTCCTGTGTATTATCCTCTGGAAGTCCAAGAAGCTCCAACTTTTTTTATACAAGTAAGGGACAGTTGGATTTTGTGAAATGAGCCGTTTTTCCCGTATCCATGTAGCTCGAGCAAGAGGCACTACCGACGAACATTTGAGACGCTACAAGACCTTCCAGAGGAAATACTTTGAGGGAATGAGTCGTTTCTTCCCCTGTTGTGTTCACCCGGCGCTCCCTGGAGGCTGCAGGACACAAAAATGGGACTTTTTCTCTCTTCAAACTGCCTTGACATTGATCTGCTGACTCTACCCGACCAGTCCTCCTGTTAAACTGCACTGAGACCTTTGACGATCCATCTCTCTTATTACTTTATTCGGTGGATACGACATGAAACCGATTCTTTTTCATGTAAGTAAAATGGGTTTTACCGCCAAGGAGCTTTTGCAGGACACCAGGAAGTAATACTTTGTTTGCATATTGGTTGTGTTAGCATTATCGTGACCTCAAAACTCTCTAAACGTCTCTGAAAGTTGTGAAAATCGCTTATAAACTAATCATTGCGAATTATTAGGATGGGTAAAATACGTGAATCATAATTGCAAACCTTTTAAAATGCAATAATTTTTCAAGTTTTAAGTCCAAATCACGTACAGCACCTTCGCAGAATTGTATTACAAACGCCGGCTGCCAATTACGTCTCCAACCATCACTCAGCATCACCTTGATACGTTCACAGTCGATGAAATGTTTGCCCAAGGACACAACGGCAGCACAGAGAAGAATTTCCAGGCTCAGAAATGCACCATCAGTGTAAACAGCAGCAGTTCAAAGCGTTAACACCCGAGCTACTTCAAAGCACTTTAGACCATGTTTGCACTGAAATGGCACTGATAAAATACACCTCCAGATATAGTGTGATTTGAAATACCGCACATTTCAACTCTGAAGCTGTAGTAGCATCCATTTGTTGACACTGGCGGATCCAAGAACTCAGCCACGGAGTTCTGCTTCAAATCTGTGTGTACTTTGGAAGTGTCAGAAATAAGCAAAAGGTGCCAGGCGGAGTTACACGAAATGTTTAAAAGGAGCTGTAGGTACGCTGTGCTTTTGCTGTTAAAACTGATACTACAATGGTGGGAGAAGTATTCAGTTTGGTTACAGATGTAAAAGTACAAATACCGGAGCAATAAAAAGGTAAAAGTATAAAAGCATCTGTTTAAAAATGTACTCGTCTTGAATAATAATAAGTATTTGACAGATTTGGGGATCTAAAAAACTTCAAATGTAGTGATTTTGATAAAGATTTGTACTGAAATTTGTTTTATTTCTATATTTTTTTCTATATCTTCAGCAGGTCTCACAGTATAATAAAAATACTACTTAACTTACTACTATACTCAATAATATAATATATATAAAATAATACTTAATACTCAGTTCAGTTTAAAAATGCAGTGTGGTAGAAAGTACAGATAGCTGCTTTTAAATTTTGTGAAGTAAAAGTAAAATATATCGATTTTAATGTGTACTAAAGTAAAGTTCAGACACGTATTTTTAATTTCATTTCATTTTTTAAGATATTTGACTAAGGGACTATCTCTGGAGTGAGCATACTGACAAAAATAAAAGTAAAAGTGGTGGTTCAGGTTAAACCATTGCACAAAGATGTCTGCAAAAATGCTTAAAACTTTAACCTTGTTTGATTTTAACCTGCTCTTTTTTTTTTTTTTGACAGCACACTCAATATTCCAACTTTGAATATCCCAAAAACATTAATTTCAGCACAGTCTATTTTTTCTCCTATTTCTTGCTGCAAGTTTAATCTAAAAATCTAATTGGAAAAAGAAAAATGTCTGCAATGTGCACTGTGAACTGAATCTTGATGCTCAAAATACAAATTGTCCCTCAACATTAGCTTGTAACCTAGGGTGTGAACAATTAAGAGTGCGCTAAAAATTCACTGAATATAAGCTACAAATCCGTCAAATCTAATTGGAGAAAGAAAAATGGCTAAAATGTGCACCGTGAACTGAATCTTCATTTTCAAAACACAGATCGTCTCTTAAGATTTACTTATAACCTAAGGTGTGAACTGTTAACCATGTGCTCAAATTTCATTGAAGGATATAAGCTACAAATCTTTATCTAATCTAATTGGAAAAAGAAAAATGGCTGAAATGTGCTCCGTGAAGTGAATCTTGATTTTCAAAACAAATGTTCCTCAACATTAACTTGTAACCTAGGGTGTGAGCAGTCAACAGTGTGCTAATAACGCAATATAAACTACAGATCTCTTTATAATCTAATTGGGAAAAGAAAAATGGATGAAATGTGCACCGTGAACTGAATCTTCATTTTCAAAACACAGATCACGTCTCAACGTTTACTTATAATCTAAGGTGTGAACTATTAACCTTGTGCTCAAAATTAATTGAAGAGTACAAGCTACAAATCTTTATCTAATCTAACTGGAAAAAGAAACATGGCTGAAATGAGCCCTGTGATCTGAATCTTGAATTTCAAAACACAGATCTCGTCTCAACATTTACTTATGACCTAGGGTGTGAACTGTTAACCGTGTGCTCAAAATTAATTGAAGGATACAAGCTACAAATCTTTATCTAATCTAATTGGAAAAAGAAAAATGGCGGAAATGAGCACCCTGATCTGAATCTTGAATTTCAAAATACAGATCGTCTCTTAATGTTTACTTATAACCTAGGGTGTGAACTGTTAATCATTTGCTAAAAAAAAACATTGAAGGATATAAGCTACAAATCTGTCTAATCTAATTGGAAAAAGAAAAATGGCTGAAATGTGCTCCGTGAAGTGAATCTTGATTTTCAAAACAAATGTTCCTCAACATTAACTTGTAACCTAGGGTGTGAGCAGTCAACAGTGTGCTAATAATGCAATATAAACTACAAATCTCTTTATAATCTAATTGGGAAAAGAAAAATGGATGAAATGTGCACCGTGAACTGAATCTTCATTTTCAAAACACAGATCACGTCTCAACGTTTACTTATAATCTAAGGTGTGAACTATTAACCTTGTGCTCAAAATTAATTGAAGAGTACAAGCTACAAATCTTTATCTAATCTAACTGGAAAAAGAAACATGGCTGAAATGAGCCCTGTGATCTGAATCTTGAATTTCAAAACACAGATCTCGTCTCAACATTTACTTATGACCTAGGGTGTGAACTGTTAACCGTGTGCTCAAAATTAATTGAAGGATACAAGCTACAAATCTTTATCTAATCTAATTGGAAAAAGAAAAATGGCGGAAATGAGCACCCTGATCTGAATCTTGAATTTCAAAATACAGATCGTCTCTTAATGTTTACTTATAACCTAGGGTGTGAACTGTTAATCATTTGCTAAAAAAAAACATTGAAGGATATAAGCTACAAATCTGTCTAATCTAATTGGAAAAAGAAAAATGGCTGAAATGTGCTCCGTGAAGTGAATCTTGATTTTCAAAACAAATGTTCCTCAACATTAACTTGTAACCTAGGGTGTGAGCAGTCAACAGTGTGCTAATAATGCAATATAAACTACAAATCTCTTTATAATCTAATTGGAAAAAGAAAAATGGCTGAAATGTGCACTGAAAACTACATCCTGATTTTCAAAGCGTAAATCGTCCATTAAAATGTACTTGTAACCTAGGGTGTGATCTGTTAACCATATACTTAAAACGTATTGAAGGATATAAGCTATAAATCTATTTAAAATGTAGATGACTTTATATGCTACTCATGCAAGGATAGTGAAGAAATATAAGCAATAAGGAAGAAGATTACTTGAATATGAGAGACCTGAGAGCCAAATCACTTCCCTGTCAAAGTTTCATTTTAATATCGCACAGACGCTGAAACTAAAAATGGTTTAAATTGTGTATGACAGATTCTCCAATTCTGATTTAATTTTGTGAGCTAACACCTGTTGTAAATATAAATTATAGTTTACACCAATCCAGAAGCAATTTGCGCAGAAAAAAATTAAAAATATGTTGAAAATTACAGGAAGTAAAGAGTTCTGTTTTTATGGAGTTCCGTATTGATCACAACAGGGGGATTTCTGTCTAATAGTTCAGCACATTTTCCACACAAGAAACACATTTTTTGGGTACTTTAAACAGGATTTCAACAAAATAAAGGTGTTTTCTTATATTTTTATTTGTCAGATAATAATGTTTGTGTAGATTAGAGAAGTTTTGGCATATTTCTAACCAGGAAACCAGAAAAATGCCAAATTAGGGGGGAAAATTGTTAACTAAAGCTAAATCTATATATAATGAGGAGTATTCAAACCTGCCATAAGTTACTTTCTGGTAGGTTTTCTATACAAAAAGGTTTATAATTTTGGCCATATATACTGTATTATTGTAGCTTTATAGTATCTTAGGTTTTCAAATGCTGCTGTTTTAACGGTACATGTCTGAGCTTTTAAGTCTTTTCTATACTGATGATCTACCCTTGGGCAAAACACTTCATCAGTATTGACTCACATGTTTCAAGGCAAAGTTTAATACTAACTTACCGACAAGGGAAAGTGTAGCCTGATAAAAGATACTACACCTGATTTTCACCGTGTAAAAAATTGTTTGCAGTGGTTCAGAGTTATTCCTCACTTACTTTAGCGTCTTAGTCCTTCACCTTGACGACTTTATAAGTGATTTAGAGGAAAGTTTTATTGTCAAGGTAATGCTACGAACAACTAGCATGCTAACAGGTTAGCTGAAGATAATAAATGCTAATGTTACACTAAGTGGATTTAATTATGAAGCCTTTTTAGTTTGTGAGAGCTGATAATAAAAAATTTAATTGGAAGTGCAAGGTTTTCCATTTTTAAAAAATTGTTATAATTTGGCCATATCCTGTATTATTATTGTAGAAAATCTAAAATGTAGAACTTTACAACATCTCACTAGAAATTTTAATATGTTTTTTTATTAAAATTATGAAATTATGAATACAAGTGTATCAGTTCTTATAAAATTTTCAAGACGCTCATTAGAATTTTATTGCATCTAGTTAGACTCTATTGATCCACAAGGGAAATTACTTGGGCACAGTAGCTACCCATAACAATATGTAAAAAAAAAAAAAATCAAACTTATCAAACTTAAGTAGCAATAACAAGTAGAAAGAGACTGGAGTCAGTAAGATATAAATTATGTAAATGCAAATGTAGTAGAAATAGAAATAATTGGGGAAAAAGAAGCGTCAAAATATAATAAGTGGGTTTGCTTTTACATTACTTTTCAGCATCTTTAATTCAGACTGACAAAATTCAAGTTGAGAAATTTTGATAAAAAAAAAATACATTTGGGAAATCCAGATAGAAACTAATTCAAGTTGAGAAATTCAGATTTAAAAAAAAAACTTAAGTTGCCAAAGCTGTGAAAAACAAACCAGTAACTCATACCTTAAAAAAAAGCAAAAAAACTTCCTGCTTGGTTGTTCATGGTGTGCGAGAATGTTGAACATCTTCTGCTTTTTGGCCTCTATGAGCACGGCGCCCCCTGGTGTTAGCAAGTTCCCCTAGTAACAGAATGTGCGGTGAACTTTGACCTGAATGTTTTTTTCTT
Organism: Scartelaos histophorus; assembly: GCA_000787155.1. NCBI lineage: Eukaryota > Metazoa > Chordata > Actinopteri > Gobiiformes > Gobiidae > Scartelaos > Scartelaos histophorus. The sequence goes on along the minus strand of JACN01141166.1, from coordinate 1,005 downwards.
TGATCTGAATTTCTCAACTTTTTTCTTTCTTTGATCTGAATTTTATTTTTTTTTTATCTGAATTTGGCAACTTGAATTTCTCAACTTGAATTTCATAAATTATGTAAAGGCATGTCAAAAAAATTATATAAAACAACCAAATATCGTAATATAAATACAGTTATATATAAGAGGTCATAAGGAAACAGTCTGACGATCTGATGATTGACAGAAGCTCAGGCTTATCTGTTACATAAGGGTGATTTGTTGTACTGTTGTATGGAGTATGTAAGAATATAGTCGTGTATTTCTCACTGTTCGAGCGGAGCTGTAGGAGTTCTACAGCACTGACATTTCATTAGCACATCCTTGCCACTTTTGCTACTTATTTTGAATTTATTATCACCATTTTTGCACTTTGCCATTATAATAAATTGTGATGCATGAGCGACTGTGTATAAATAATTTCTCTTGAGGATCAATAAAGTTTAAATTTAATCTATGTAGTGACAGACATTTCGTATTGAAGAGGCGGTATGATGGAAAACTGACTTTTTTGAGCTTTTTACAATGTTTAATCCCTCACCAAAAGCCAGTCTGAAGAGGTTTTATATTTAATCTATGCATGTTTGAGTAATCTTATGATCTCTTACATTTGAACTATTCAAACTTTAAAGTACGAGCCTGTGTAAGACTCCGCCCACATCCTCCATAAACATACAACAGCATAACAAAAAAAATACGGTATAACTTCACAATGCAGTAGTTTTCGTCTTATTGTATGATTTTATAATTTTGATTCAATTGCAAGTGTCGTATGCACAGATGTGACCTATAACCTGGCCTAGTAGCATCACCTGCTTCTCTCTATAGCATTAAATCAGCAAAAAAAATGCCATACTGTGGAACATTCAAAGCAAAGCAATAACATCTCCACTGGTGTTGTCACAATACACATAAAACATTTAAAACTCAATTTTAGTGCTAAGGAATATACTTAATATACTATGGAAGATCATTTGTTTC
>JACN01081278.1:0-13487 GCA_000787155.1 Scartelaos histophorus | reverse complement strand
AATAAATTGAATTGAATTGAATAAAGTAATATACACAGCATAGATGTTAAAGTCAGGTTTTTCATTTTTTATTCAGTATCAATAATACCACTGCTAGTTTTGACCATACTGATTCTGATAACACCTATTGCACAACTGAAAAATAATTTATTTAAAAACAAAATGTAATACCTAAAAGCAAAAAAATCCATAGATATTGAAGTAGAGAAAAACTAAAGGGATACTATGAATATTTCAACTGTTGGGCTTTTAACCTTTACCAAACATGCAGTTATGGTGGATTTTCTCAGAAATGTCATAGTAGAAATTCCAAGTTCAGATCTCGGAAAGTTTGACCAGACTTTCCAATTCAGAACTAGGAAAATCCAACCACAGAGGAGGGTTTTAATTTACCCAGAAAATTGTCAGACCAAAAAAGCTGGAAAATCAGTTCTGGCTTTTTTCATACATGACCCTATTTTGGCAAAACACAGGTAAGTTCCCATCTCTTTCTACATGTGTGAATGGGTCTCTAAAATGCCGTATCACCATTTAAAACACAGCAATTCTATCTCATCAGCGGAAAGAAAGAAGAAAACCTAGACCAATCCAGCTAAGTCCTCGCTAAGCCATCGGACTGGCCCGTGTCTCCGTAAGCCAATCTGACACAGCTCTCTAAATGAGTTCCCATAGTTCCCTGGGCCCTGCGCTCTCATCCCAGTGGCCTTTTGGCGACACTGATGTATTCACGGGGGGATTTATAAGCACTGACACCTATTGCATCTGTACCGATCACGCTGACTAATTACGCATCGACGCAGCCACTTTGAAGAGGATCCATCTTCTTTATACATCCAGACAGTTCCTTTTGCTAGCGCTTCCAATAGACCTATACCTTATGTTGTATTTAGTGGTTGTTAGCTTTGGCAGATGGCTGTGTAATGGAAATGAGAGTGCTTTAAGTTAAGATAATTGCAGAAACGTGAAGGTTGTTGCTAATAGCGTTAGGGTGTAGCCGGGCTAACATAAAGTGTTTTATATAAAGGGCCCGATTTATACGATTTTCAGATCTATTGTAAATAATATTGTTTTAGTTGTATTTTGTTTCATTCACACATGTTTAACACACAAACCATGTAACCTGGTTTGTGTGTTAGACATGTGTCCGTGATGTGGTAATACAAGAATTGCTTACCAAAAATATCACTTGACTCATTTGGATTATTTCAGCGCTGGAATTGACCATTTTTACCCAACAAAAGGTAAAAGTTAGCTGTTGCCATGGTAACTCACAGTTCACACCTCCATTCCAAACAACCTTCCAAAATACAATGTGATAAACAATAAATGTGATGTTTGTTTGACTTTCTGAAGTAGTTTTGGGGACTTTTGGACTTGGTACTTGAACCTGGTGGTATTTTTGAGAAGCATAGTAGTAATAGTTGTACCAGTAGTAGTAGTAGTATTTGTAGTACCTGAAAACTACCGCTTGAAACTACCACATCATGACATCACAAGGTGAAACGGAGCATTTTGAGCTTTGGAGATGTACAGAGACTATATTTTGTTCCCATGGAGACATTGGTTTGACTAAAATGTTCCACATTTTAGTCAAAAGAGGAGTATGGGGTTTCACCAGGCCTGGTTACAGTTCAGATCTGCGGAGAGGCAACAACGCTAATAGGAAGATAATGTGTTTTTTTCAAGTTGGAAGTGAGATTAAATTCAAGACTATATTGTGGAATATCTGAAGCAAAGTAAAAACATGGAAACGAGCATAAATGCATAATTTTTGGGAAAATTTTGGGAATATTTTGACCTGCTGAAAGAATTTCTATTAATTTTTTTGTGTTTTTCTAAGATTTCAGGATGTATCAAATATATAGTTGCTTTTCCAGTTCTCAAAGTTGCATTGTTGTGTCCTGGTTCTAGTAAACATGTTGTATCCTGCAGTGTTTTGAAAGGAGACTTGTAGACAGGGGTCAGGCTCCCATAAGCCCCGGTGTAGAGAATGTGTCCACCTGTCTGTGTAATAGTCATCCTTTCATCCAGGAGGAGGAGGGGGGGGCATTCAGGCAGATGTCTCCCCACACACAGGGCTTAGGTCGGGGATGCGGGCTATGCCAGTGCCCCTTATATACTGCTGTTCGCTGGATCAAAGTGGCTCAGTCCTGTAAACATTGCCACTGGCCAATAAAGTGGTAATCCAATCACCCGGAGAGGCATGTGAGGGGTGGAGGGGTGGAGGGGAAAAGAGGGGAGGGGGTCAAAGGTCAACAGAGTAAAAGCCCTAAAGATCGCGAATGGACTGGGACACAATGGCAATACAATAAAAATAAATGAGAAGAGCAGTCTACAAAATGGGAATTGAAACTCATCATAATGTCAAAAAAAAAAAAAAACAGTAGATACTATACCAGATACTATTTTTCACTCTTTTTTATTTTAGCTATTTATTTAAAATATATAAAAATAAAATGTTATTGGCAAATTTATAATATAGCACTTACTACCTTTAGAATACTTTACATCAAGAAATCTATTACTATCTTTACTATTGTTGTGCTCAAGGACACAACATTAGTATTCATCAGGGGGACCTAGAATCGCTTTACCTACTTGTGGGTCAGTGTTGGGAGCGAGATTCGAACTACCAACCATATCAGAATATACACACTCTACCAAGAAAGAAGGTCAAAGCTTCAAGAACTTAGAAAGTCCTTCATGTAGAATTTTTTAAATTTTTTAAATGTAAGTGATTTTTTTGTAATTTTAGACTATGCTATAAAGCAGTGTTGATGGTTAGCAAGCAAAATATAAATTTAATTAAAAAATATGGCTACTAGAAGTTGGTAAACGGTATGGCTTTTGGTACCAATGGCCCCTTTGACCACTCGCAACAACAAAAGAACGATGGGTGAAGGGCTTTGCCAAAAACTAACTTGGTCCATGATTCAAATTTCAGAATGGTTAAATCAGTCCTGCCTTAAACTCAGCATCTCAATGTTCTTCTCCAAATCCACCACAAATATACAAATATACCTGCAGATGATCTTATAGCTGGGGAAAAACTTCAAACTGTGTAAAAATTCAAATACCTTGGTATAACAATAGACTCAAAACTCACATTTAAGTCTCAATTTTTTTTTTAAGTATTCATTCGTGTGAGGTTTAATGTCATATTTCCATCAGATGTGCAAAAATGTTCATGGATTCATTGGCTCTATCCATTAAGTTTATCATTTACTGCTTAACAACTTGGTCTCAGACAAATAAAAACACCCTAAAACCCATAGGATCGCTCAAAATTCACACAAAAAGCCAAAGTAGAACCCACAACCTTGCCAAACGAATGAACGAGTGACACTGCACATTTCTCCATCCTTCAATCAGGGTGGTCCCCAATCACGTTAGCATCCCGACTGCTCATTCCCCCAGTTAAAGTACATCTGAAAAAGTACGGTGACTTTAAAACCTATCGGCGCGTGTTATTTCTTATCTGATGGCGTCTGATTGAAATTCTATCAGATTATCTGCCTCTTCGCCGTCGTCCCGGTATCTCCTAGCGACAGACCGGGCTAGCTCTTCTTAAGTCATCTTTGCATCCAGTCAAAGGCAAAGCTCATCTATATTCCCTGGCCCTGCGGACTTTCATTTATTTCAAAGACAGAAAGATGCTATTTTTTCTGTTTTTTCCTTCTTTTTTTTTTTTAGAGTGAGATGGACAGCCGTTGGGAGCGACCACCGCGATAGAGCGAGATTAGATCTGCATTACCGCTGGTCATTTCTGGAGGCGAGAATGCGGGAAAGATAAAACTGTTCCAATCTTTTCTGTTTTTGAATCGGCGTACGGGGGCCGATCTGCTCGCATTTCACTGTGTTTGAACATGCAGCTCCATACGTGTCTCTCATATGAAACTACAGACAGAAAAAAATCATATTAGATACAATCACGGACTTTGAAAATATACTGTGAGCAACATTGCATTTTCAAGGGACGATGGAAAGTGAACAGTACAGTTACAGTTGGATTCATAAACCTGTCAAATGAGATCTAAATGTTTTGTTTTTTGCCATTAAAGCTTTACTGTGTAACATATCTGGTTGAGGGTCCGCCACCTGCTTGTCTCCATGGAGATCTTACCGTTTTGCCTTATGGAGTATGAGAATAAACTTGGAAATCACAACCGAGGCAGGTTAATGGTCCGATAAATGGAGAAGCCTGCCTGCACATGGTAAGAATTCATGTTTTTCATGGCTATAAAGAAACTGTAATTGAACAAATGCATGGGATATATCTTTAATGCCTTACTATGGAACGTTCCAGGCAAAGAAATAACATCTCCATGGACACAAGCAAGTAGCGAACCCTTCACCTCAGAAGTTACATAGTCTTTCCTGTAGCAAATAAAGTAAAAAAAGCAAAGTAAATTTGTTTTGCCTCAGTACTAATATATTGTGTATTGTTTTGTATCTAATTTTTTATTATTTAGTCATACGAGAACCAGAAACTGCACTGTTAGCATCCTAGTATTATGGCTTTGTTCTCTGAAAGTTGTGAAAAGCGCTTAAAAACTCATCGTGAATAATTAGGATGTTGCTACCTGTGACGCAACAATCCCGGGAAAATTCAACTCACGAATTCTTTGGGGCTCATGCAAAAGGTATTTTTCAGAATTACAGAAACTTATGTGAAAAAAGCAAAAAACAACTCCGGGTATGTTTTTGATGAAGAAATTAGTTTTTCAACCTTTAAGGAACTGGATTAAGTATTTTGCCCAAGGATAGAACAACAACATTCATCTGTGGGAACTGGAATCACACCGCCAACCCGTGAGTCAGTGGATCTAACTGGTCCACCACTGAAGATTATTTAGAGCTGGATTTGAACCGCCAAACTTCGTAAAAGTGAGCAAACAACTGAGCTACTGTTGCCCGCCTTAAAAGCCTGTGAGGTAGTAGTATTTCATTCAAATAAAGCGGTGCTGTTTTGAGATTTTTAGGACGAATAAAAGAAGCACATATATTTAAATTCCTCATTAGAGTGAATGACAGGCAGCTCCTCTGTTTTCCCCCTCGTCTTCCCCCTGACCCTGCAGCCCGGGCCTGGTCGTGGACAGCTGCAGGGGGACAGAGGCTGCTGATAATTCCCTGGATTTGTCCGGCTCTCACTTGGCCGTGGTCCCCAGCGGCTGATGCTCCGAACCAGGCGCCTCCACAGCTCAGGAGTCCTGCAGGAGAGGGGCTAGAGGAGGGGGCAGAGAGAGAACCCGATACCCACAATCAGGGTCTATTTACGGGGATGTGTCGGAGGAAGTATGCCTCATGTTGACAGGGCAGTGGTGACAAAGCACGGTTGTTACAATGAAATTATCAGTAAGTCCGGCATGTAGGCGTTTATGAATAAAATACAGAAATGACTAGCTTACATAGCATCTGTCTGAGTATATTTGGCATGAGTGAAAAAAAACGTTGGTGGAGGGATAGCATAAAATAATTGCTGCTATACATATACATACAGAAACAACTACTTTTACATAGTGGTTTTATATAGATCTTTTCAACCTTCAAGGCTTAATTAAGCAATGAGGGCAAAGCGGCTTAAGTTTCTTGCCCAAGAACACAACGACAGCATTCGAACCGCCAACCTTTAGATGAGTGGACAAGCGCTCTACCAACTGAGCTACTGTCGCCCCCATATGGCTACAGTTGTTTCTCTTTCACGAGCCCTATTCACACATAAGCAATAAGCAATGTCCGTAAATAAAATGAGTCTATTTTACTGACATTGATGGACACCGAAAGAGAAAATAACATGAAAAGAAAAGAAAGAGATAAAAAAGGCGCAATTACAACAAGAAACACTGAGATGCAGATTTGTAAGGGACGAGTATTATCACCGGACGTCTGTGTTTGGCCAAATAAAATAGGTCATTTGCAGCAAAATTGTTACTTTTGCTGCAAATGACCTCACACAGGATTAAGATCTCAGGCATCGTCCTCAATTACAAATCACCAAAGGTCCACAGGTAATACTAATCCCATGTAAATAGGACTATGGTTGAATGTCTGAGTGAAAAAAGTACGTAAATGAGGTCTTGTAACTTGCACTATGTAACTTTTCAGGTGGAGGATTTGTTATCTGCTTGTCTCCATGGTGATGTTATAGCTTATTTTGAGATAATAGTAGTAATAGTACTACATTAAACGTCTCTCTATCTTGCCTTTATGCAGTTACATGTGTTTTTAGTGATGAAAAAAAAAATGCATTTTGACATACTTGCATCCATGGCAAAATACAAGTTTAATACCATACTGCGGAACATTTGTGGCAGAGTAATAACATCTCTATGGAGACAAGCACATGGAGGACCCTACACCAGAAAAGGTCCACCCAAATATTTGCTTTGAATCAATTTAAACCTGATTTTTACTGCCTTAAATCGGACCTTTAAATGCTAAAAAATTCTCAGTTTATAGACTACCTGTGACGCAACAATCCTGGGAAAATTCAATATAGGAATTCTTTGGGGCTCACGCAAAGGAAATTTTTCAGAATTACTTAAACGAATGTGAAAGAAGCAAAATACAACTCCAGGTATGTTTTTGATGAAGGAATAACAAGGTTTAAAAAAAATATAAGATTTTTGTATGTCGTTTTTCCACCACTCAAAACTTTTTACAGTCTGAAATGACTAAAAAGTGATCTTAACTTCCGTACACAGTTCTCTTTATAGACCACTTGTTTCACAGTTAGTTCTTCTACTGTATGTTTTTCTTTGCTTCCTTTGTTTTCGGGGTTGTCCAGGCTACAGGTGCTGGTGTAAAACCCTCGAGCAGCTGTCTCCACACGGCTAAAGCTGTCTGCGGCCCATTTAAGCGAACACACTTTTATGCTTTTGGCCCCGGAGAACACAAACTGGAACCGATCAAAGACAATGGCAGTGGCGACGGCGTGGACTTTTACTGTGGTCACGGAGAAACAGGTGCGACCCCGTTCACAAAAGAAGCGCGCCCGAGTTTTAAAAGGCTAATGTTGCTGTTAGCATTAGCCGTGTTGTGGTGTTGTTTGGGATCGGGCGTGCGTTAAGTGTAATTATGCGTGTTTAATGTATATGTTCTACTTTATAATACACACGCAAATTAAAACGAGTACTGCTGTTTGAAGTAATCCAAGTATTCTCTGCGGAAACAAAAGACCACACGCTTAAAAGCCACAGTATGGAACGTCTCAGCCAAAGAATGACAAAAATAAAAGGATCTTATCTCATCACTCTCCACGGGGAATGTTCTGAACAATAGTTTTAACTTTCTTTGTGCAGGTGACATGCTGCCTCCCTGCAATACAGCCCTACAAAGGCAAAAGGCCTTGTGAAACCGAGAAAAATGACTTCAAAGTTTCAAAGCCGCGGTTTCTCACATGGTTTTGGATATTACGGTTGTCATAGGCCTTTGTTTTCTTGTTAAAACAGTCAAATTAACTAACGATATTTATTCACATCATGCATGAGGTCTCAAATACCTCCAAAATGAAATGAAATGAACGAATTTTTGACTAAACGGTGTTCAGCGTTTGTAGGACAGAATATTTAAAGGTGAATCAAACTAGTCGTCTCTATGGTGATGTCAGGTTCAGAAAGTTCCACCGTTTGGAGATCCACAGGCAACACCACAAGTTCAAGTTCCAGGTCAGATCTGCGTCAAGTTTTTGTTTAATTTAAATCAACAAACCAACAAAACGCTCCAGACACCGGCTAAATCCATTCTTTTATTTTTTATTGATCAAAAACCCTAAAAAAGTCTACTGGATTTGAAAGTAGATCCCTTATAATTCGAGTAGATCAGCCAGAGGAACATCTAAACTACAAGTCTCAACTCCAAAAGGTTTAAAAACAGATCCAGTTTGAATAGAAGGTCATTTTAACTGAACTAATAACTAGAGATAGACCAATATTGGGACCTTACGCTGCCCGACCTCCACCTCGAGAAAGTGCAATGGAATGGCAAATCAAGTTGAGTCCAAAACACACACTCGGGCTACAAGTTGAGTCAGGGTTCAGGGTTCAGTCAGAGAGGGTTGAGTTCTTTGAGATTCGGATGTAGCTCTAGTGAGTTCTACGTAGCCTGACCCAAATGTCTTTCTACGTACTGTATATGTTATTCATAAGCTAACAAAATAATCTCAGGCATCCATATTTTCCCCGATACAGCGCATTAACGCATAACGGATGTCGGGACTTGGATTCATCTACAACTGACAAAGAATGCAGCGTTAAATCTCCAGCATGAGCCGATATTTTGTTTTGGTCACTCCACTGCCTAAAAATACTAACAAACCTTTATATTAACTTTGATATGAAGAGGTAACAGTTCAAAAAAACCCTAAAAAAGTCTACTGGATTTGAAAGTAGATCCCTTATAATTCGAGTAGATCAGCCAGAGGAACATCTAAACTACAAGTCTCAACTCCAAAAGGTTTAAAAACAGATCCAGTTTGAATAGAAGGTCATTTTAACTGAACTAATAACTAGAGATAGACCAATATTGGGACCTTACGCTGCCCGACCTCCACCTCGAGAAAGTGCAATGGAATGGCAAATCAAGTTGAGTCCAAAACACACACTCGGGCTACAAGTTGAGTCAGGGTTCAGGGTTCAGTCAGAGAGGGTTGAGTTCTTTGAGATTCGGATGTAGCTCTAGTGAGTTCTACGTAGCCTGACCCAAATGTCTTTCTACGTACTGTATATGTTATTCATAAGCTAACAAAATAATCTCAGGCATCCATATTTTCCCCGATACAGCGCATTAACGCATAACGGATGTCGGGACTTGGATTCATCTACAACTGACAAAGAATGCAGCGTTAAATCTCCAGCATGAGCCGATATTTTGTTTTGGTCACTCCACTGCCTAAAAATACTAACAAACCTTTATATTAACTTTGATATGAAGAGGTAACAGTTCAAAACATGAATACACAGCTCCTTTGTGGTTTAAAAAAGGGCTTAAGGGGAGTTTGGGGTAGATTTAAATAACAAAATTTGGGTGAAAATAATCAAAATTGGAATTATGTATCAGCAGAGCTTATGGGCCACTGGTTTCTCTGGATTTCAAACAAGTGATATCAGCATCAGCCATAAAAAAGTCCATTATACTTCTCAAAAACACCCCCAAAGTCCAAAATTCCCCAAAACTACTTCAAAAAGTCACAATCACAAGCATCGCACTGTATTTTGGAATGTTCCAGAGGTGTGAACTGTGGGTCACCATGGCTGCAGGCGGCGCAGGACTCAAGACTAGAGCAGAGACCGGACACTCCACAACACAGAGTGGAAATCCATCAATAATTCAGAAGATGTGGACCTTCTGAAGCAGGAGGACATGGAGAGGAGGTCACCGTTGCTGTCAGTCTGAAGGACCTAGCAGGCTTCTGAAAGAGACTCTGCCACCGAAACAGAGTGGTTGAAGTGGACTGATATTCTCTTTTATTCTCAGTCATACTGTTTGGAAGGAGAACTTGGGACTTTTCCAACTGTTTTTTCAGTTTCCGATGATTAAAGATCTTAAGGGGCTCATATGACGGGCTCATATTTCTCTTATAATGTTGTTTTCTCATCACAAATAGAGTTGTGTTTTGTTTTATTCACACATGTTAAACATACAAACCCTGCAGAAAACACTTTACCAGCTTGTGATGTCATGTGGTAATACAGGAAGTGCTCCACTGTGTTTTTAAACTCCACACACCTTCACTAGAATCATTTGGATGATTTCAGTCTTAGAATTTCCAATCTCACATTGAAATAAAGGAAGAATCTATCTCTTCGTGACATCACAAGGTGGAACAGAGCAATTTGAACTTTCAGTGGTGGAACGTAACAAAGAAAAAGTAGTAAAGTACTGTACTTGAGTAGTATCTGTACTATACTTAAGTACATTTTACAGTGGATACTTTTTAGTTTTAGTTCACTACATTTGAGACCAGGTATTTGTACTTTCTACTTCATTAAATTTTGAATAGGTCTGAAAAGTAAAAGTATTTTGATTATTTTCTGAGACCTGATGAAAAAACTGCATGGCTTATTTTATTTTATTTCATTTCATTTTTAAATCAAATGCATAGTTTGAGCAAATAAAAATATATTAATAAAAATAGCTAGAATTTTTTTTTATTTTTTTTTATGTGGAACCAAATTCAGCACAGATCACTAAACTTGTGGCCTTATTAGATCTCAAACTCTGCACGAAAATACTTTTACGCTTAACTTTTTATTTTTTAAGTACATTTTGAACAGGTACTTTAATACTTTTACTTAAGTAGATTTTTTCATGTGATACTTTTACTTTATTATATTCGTTTTTTGTTTGCTTGTTTTGTTTTGTTCTTTGCTTGGGTAACCGTACTTTCACTGAAGTAACAAAACTGAATACTTCTTCAACCACTTTTAATAAGAAGGATCACCAAATGTAAGAATAACTGTTAAAACTGGAAAACTCACTTCATGACATCACAAAGTGGGAATAAAAAAAAAAAACTCCAGGTCTGTTTTTGATGAAAAAACAACATTCTAACATGTCTTAAAACTCACCAGAGTCAATTTTGCGCAATATACGACCTTTAAAAGCTCAAATAGTCTAAAATATATTAAAACTGTAACAATGATTGCAACAGATAAGCAAAAAAACAAAATACTGAAAGCCAAAAATGACATCACTACATCTCCATATCTGGGAGGAGACGCCTGTGATGAAACGCCGGTATTTTACAGCTAAAAACCTGACAGCTCCGTGGCTTCATATCAAAAGAACTATAATTCTGTCAATGAAAATAATTATACTTTGTTTTATGGTTTAATTAAATCTGTTACGAAGCATTTATAATCTCAAATCTGTGAGTGACGTTCAACTCATCTGACCTCACATTTCCTGGGTTTATTCTCGAAAAGCGAAGTGTGACTGACAGCTCGCCAAGGCTAAGAAAATGGCGAAACTTTGAAGTAAAAGCCAGTAATCCCAACCCATTGATTCAAAGGCTGCTGCGCGAGCTCAGAAAGAGAAATGAGCCGGGAGAGACGGATCAGGCGGGCGCTAATAATAAAGCTAATATATGCGCGAGAAACATGCTAACATATGCGAGCGGTGGGCATCCATAATGAGAGAAAGAGGCATTGCATTCAAATCATTAAATCCAATCAGAGGTAACAAGCCGGCCAAGGAAGAAGTAGTAGTTTTATGAGAGAAAAATGTGTTAACTTGTGTTCTACTTTTTAAAATTCCAGTCATTTTCTTGTGTTGTTTGGTTTTGCCGCGAGTTCCGCTAACCATGTTTATTTAAAAACTCTACTGTACTAATACTTGATTTATTTTATTTTAAGGTTTTGTTTTATTCACGTATCTTTGAGTAATCCTGCGTTATTCGGTTCAAAATGTCCTGTTCCACCTCGTGAGGTCATGAAGTGGTAGTTTTCAAGTTAACGGCTAACTTTTATCTTTCGCTCAGTAGAGATTTGAAATTCCTGGACTGAAATGATCCAAATGGTTCTAGTGAAGGTGTATGGAGTTTAAAAACACAGTGGTGCACTTCCTGTATCACCTCATGACATCACAAAGTGTAACAGGGTGGAATAGTGCTTTCTATTTGTGTGTTAAACATGTGTGAATGAAACAAAACTAACAGGAAACATTCGAACATAGATCCGAAAATAAGTGTTTAGCCGATTTTAGCTTGATTTTATTCCTTACTTCTTTATATTCTATTTCTTTTTATTTATTTATTATAATTAGTTGATTTGTTTGCATCATTGGTCTCTTTTTATATGCCTTCTGTGTGCTATTTTTATGCTTTTTGTATTGTTCTTGGCAGCTTGTACAGCTCTTTGGAAACCTTATTTTTTAAAGTGCTTCATAAAAAAAAAAGATTATTATTATTATTATAAGTCTGGCCATAAGCAATTTGTCCTCGGCATTTGACCCATTCCTCAGTCCTGCTGGGGCAAGCTGTGGGAGCAAGTGGGGCCCATCTCCAGAGCCTCAGCTAGTCTAGGTCAGGAGTACCTTAGCTGCAGGATTTGACCTTTTGTGATCATAGACAATGAAGCTCACCGAGGCTAGCAGTTAAAGGGATGAATTTGGAGCTGAATTCCATATTTAGAATTGATTTACGGACAAAATAGCGAAATAAACACGGCAGGATCATGTAGAGTGAGTTAATACCAACATTTAAGACCAAAATGAAGTGCCTGAGCAAGAGAGGGATGACATTTTCTCTATACAAAGTAGGGGTGTAATGATAGTCAAGTCTCACGATACAATATCATCACGATATGAACCTCAAGGTACGATGTTTACTGCGATATCATGAGAAAGCTCACGATATTACGATATTATACATAATAACAAGACTGACATTCTAAAATACTTTGGTCATTTGGTGCAACATTTATTGTCATATTAAGATCAGTGACATTTTGAACAGCCTGAAAAGTACAAATTTTAACTAGCTAAATATTAGGGAAGTAACGATATCCAAATGCCTTGGTATGATATTTTCTCCATATGCGTTTCATGATACAATATTTATTTCGATATTTTGTGGAGTGGAGGCTTACAAAATTATGAACTTGCTACTTTTTACTTTCAGAATGCCATGAAAATCCTTTGGTGCTGTTATAATAGAAAAATAAGATTTAAAAGTGCTTAATAACAGTTATTTCTTCACATCGTCTGCACTGAAATAGCAAAGGATCATGGGATATGTAGTTCCCTGTTTGTTATGTTAATTTCATTTTTTATTACTGCACCAGAACAATGAATTTAAGCAAAGAGACTCATGATTTGCTATATTGTGATAGTCACGATATTATTGTGAGACTTTTAATGATACAATATCACGATATTTCGGTTATTGTTACACCCCAATACAAAGTGAACTGGATTCGATGGAGCTGGACTTCCTATTTGATACGTGGCGTCTGGTGGGTTTGTTTTGTCCATTTATATACACAAACTATGTTCCCAAGAAGAAACCCAACCAGACACAGTTAGAACATACAAACTCCACACCGAAAGCCCCGGGCGAGCTGGGAATCAAACCCAGAACCTTCTCGGAACCGCCATTAAATAGTGACAAGAATTATAGCTCGTGCTAAAGCTAAAAACTTAACAGGGGCTTCAAAAGTTTAAAAGCTGTTGAAACTTAGGATAGCACTTGAGACATTCTCCAGACTTTGACCTGAGAATACTTTTGCTACGCTCTCAAACCACAAATTTCGACTTAAGTGCAGGTTCAGGCCGTGAAATGTGCAGTTGATGGCTGTATTTTGCATTAAGTGACCTCAGAGCGCGTGCCCAGAAAGCTAGCAAGTCTTGAGAGGCCAGTAACTTTTGTGAACTTTTAGAGTCAAGGAGCCGTTTAGATGAAATGACAACGGTGGATTCTGAAAAGCTACTTAAAGACGCATCTTTTCCGTCCAACGCTTTTCTCCGTCCACATGTTATTGCTTTGTCTG
>KN489151.1:0-10376 GCA_000787155.1 Scartelaos histophorus | reverse complement strand
TTTACAATAACTCTCAGTTGTAGCTAACACAAAAATACAAGTTTAACAGTTGGTGATTTGGGCATCAAACATGCCCAGATCCCTCTCAACATTGTTCAGTTTTAACACTAAAACACAAAACCTGAAATCTGCATGGTGCATGTCTCTTAACAGGTGCATTTTGGGTCCTTGAACACCACACGGCAGAACTACCGGTATGTTGCACAGTCGCCCTATATGTGGCCAACATATTACTCCTCCTGACTCGCCCACTAATACGTTATTAGCCGTAATGTTACAACATCAAATCGGTTGGAGGTTAAACACAACCAAATGTCACACATAAGGCCACTGGATTATAAGGCCACTGGTGATTTATGAGAAAATGTCATGATTTTAGATGCACCTTATAGTCCGAAAAATACGGTAATACACAGCAGTTTGCAGTATGATAATGGTATAACAAGTGGTTAATTTCTCCTACTGCGATGACCAAGTCTGGTTATTTTTTTTAAAATGGACAGAAACACATTGAAGAATGGAGGCCAAACCCATCTGAGCTCATTGCGGGGCATTTCCTGTGCTTCACCTCCTACTCAGAGGTGAAGGTAGCAGCAGGAAGTGTGTGAAGTCATTCCATCCTCGACAGGAAGTACAAGACGGACTCAGCACTGCACAGGGGAAACAAAGCAATCCTTTTACACCGGGGCAGAAACAGAGTGATATTCTGGTGTCATTAGGGCTGGTTAAGGTCTATCCCAGTAACTATGGGCCTTAGACGGGGTTCACTCTCAACAAAACACAAAATGCCTTGTTTTGACTTGCCAAGGACTACAGATGGAAAAAAGCCATTAGACTAATTCTGGCACATGTCCATTAATACACATTTTAAATAGCCTAAACAAATATAACACTAAAAGCAAATACTATGCAGTTTCACTTTATTTAATGTGTAAGTATGTCTGCATGTTTCTTAAGATTAGCCACAAAGTGTAATATATTTGAACAGATTTATTCACACATATTTTCCATCTGTCTTCCCACTGTGGTTAAATTCATACTTCTTGTAAATGGCCCCTTTGCTGACCTCTTTAAAGTGCTGTTCTTTATGGTAGTATGCGCCATTTAAAACAAGCCTTGAATGAAACGTGAGAGTTCAAGTGATGTTAGCTCCCCCATCTCTCCCTCCTGCCTCCCTCCCACACACCATAGATTCCCTGCACCGTGAGCTCTCCTATACACTGTCAATGAGCCACTTGGAATCTAATGTATGATCCAGGCCTGTTCAGGTGGTGGACAGAAGGAGAGAAGCTGATCTGATCTCGTGTGTTTTCCCATAAATAACCAGCTTGTGTGTGCAGTGGCTTGGAGATTCATTTGACAATCGTAGGCTGGATGCCCTTCCTGGAAATCCTTCACTACATCACTGTAATCTATGTGACACTGTGTTGGAATAATTTTAAGGTGAATTAAGGTGTTTTCCCCTCATGCATTTGAGCAAAATATGTGCCTATATCGGCCTGTCAGAATAATGACTATATCAGCTTATCATTCAATATGTGGAAAATGAAACAATATAGTTTGAGCCGCAACTTTTATCATGTCTTTGCAATAATGGTAAGATTTTTTCTTTTTTAAATTCCCAGTGGTCTCCCATCCAAGAACTACCCAGGACTTGTATGGTCACATGGTGGATATAACAGAACAAAATGTCCACATTTACAACCTTATTGGCAGTGGATATGTCCTGGCCATCTATGCCTTGTCTGTCCATGGGAGTGGATCTCTCCTTCACTGTGGTTCTCCTCGAGGTTTCTCGGGTATTTTTCCCCACTGTTTTTTTTTTTTTTTCTTTTTGAGTTTTTCCTTGCCGAAGTAGGAGGGTCTAAGGACAGGAGATGCTGGGACGATTATCCATTTGCTGCTTGTTGTTGGACATTCTGTATTTTCGAATTATTAAATTAAATTAACAATTTTGTGAAGCCCGCCGAGATAACTGTTGTTGTGATTTGGAGCTATACATAAATAAATTGAACTGAATTGAATTGAACATTATTTAAACTGATAAAATTACATATTGATCAATAAAAGTCCATCATATTGCCATTCAAGTGACCATAATTCATTACAAAGCAAATCTGACCACTCCACTGAGCACGATAGACTCTGGAAAATACATAAAATATAAGAATCAAAAGAAATCACCAAGCCCTACAAAAAGGCAGATATATTTAGTAACCGCTTAAAGGTCCTATGTTTTGCAAAATGATCATGTTATATGTTATTACCTCATCAAAAAACATACCTAGACTTGTGTTTTGATTCATTTGCAGAACTCCAGGTATGTTTTGTGACATTTGAGTCATCTTGGTTTATTAGTCTGTCTACAAGCTCAAAATGCTTTCAGGTCAACACTTTTAGCTTTTGACCCATAGAAATTGTGAAAATCAGAATTCTAGTGAATGTGTATTGAGTTTAAAAACATAATGGAGCACGTCTGTTCCCTGATGTTTTCTGTCTAAATGACGCAGAGTTTGTGTGTTAAACATGTGAATGAAACAAAACACAACTCTTAGCATATTTGTGATGAGGAAACAGCATTTTAACAGATCAGAAAATATCAAAATATGGAGTCTTGAGGTGCAAATCTGACATTGCACAGAAATCCTAATCCAACCTACAACATAGCTAAGCTCTTTCTACGATTTCCACCACATCGTCCACTCTTAGCTTCCCCTTTATGGTCTGCGGGGGGAAGGACCAGTTTATTGGGCTGCCGCTCGGCCTGCAGATGAGGCGGCGGGAGGAGGGGTGAAGGAGGAGATGGCTTGACCTCCAGGTGTTCCCCGCGAGCACAGTCCTCTCTCCAGGTCGATAATGCACACAGTAATGGCTGCGAAGAGACTGGAGAATGAGAAATCGCCCTCATCAGTTAGGGTAATGGTGTCCCCGGGCCCCGCGTGCACACTCACATCGCCGGGGCCTCCTCTGTGTACCTGCTCATGTTAATTACACGCAGCACCGGCTCATAACATAGCGTTTTATCATCTGGCTGTTGTATATCATCGTTATGAGGCCGGTGACCGAGGGGGGGCAGTAATAAAGGGAAAGAATCAAGTGTCTCTACAGTTGTTTTTGCATGTGTCAGGAATTTACAAATAAGCAGTTCAAGAAGTATTTTGTAAGATGTATTGTGTGAAATTAACATAGCATTCAGAAGCAATAATAACAGTCGCTTCGGTTAAACGCCTGGGATCATTTGGACTTCACATTTTACTAAAACACAGTTAGTATAGTTTTAGGTTGCAAATTTTTCACACTAGGCAATTTCATATCTGTCATCTTGCAAAACTCCTTTAATGTACAGAAATTATGGTTTAACAAACACAAATGTTGCTGAAATTATGTTTAAAGTGTCGGAAAAATGTGTATTTGGGCAATGCACAATGTCATCCATATGGAACTGACTATTTCAAGTCATTTTCAACATATTTTTCAACTTTTCTTTGTTTCTAAGTTAAACTATCACTTATATTTACAACAGGTATTATAGCACCAAATAAAGTAAAGATTATCATATCGACACCTTTTGTAAAATAATCGCATAAGTCATTTTTTCAGGTTTTTCAGGAAACACAAAAAACTCCGCCCAAAATTGAAATTATGGCATTTTTTTGCCTAAAGAAAAACTTAGGCAAAAAGTGACTTAGGCAATTATTTTGGGAAAGTGACGATATGATAATTTACTTTATTTGGTGCTATAATGACATTAAGGCCACAGCTTTATTGCACTGTTTAGGAGTTTATTGATGCAAAATGTTAGAGAAATCATCATTATCATTAAAGGTTCTGTATTACACGGAATTGACTTTTGAGAGCTTATAATGAGTTATAATGTTTCCTCATCAAAAACATACCTGAAGTTGTGTCTAAAATGCAGGATTTGAATGTTAAATGTGTGAATGAAATAAAACAAAAGTGCAAGTATGTTTTTTTAAGTGGAAAGAATATTACATATACATACATATACATAGATTAGTTTAATATTGGCCCTATAAGAAGCATTTCTGTGACCTTAAGTCTATATTTCTGGACACACTGTTGATAAATTAAGAGCTGAGGCTGTGCAACAAAACAGGGGAAGTTATTTACAGTAATTCTAACAGCAAGATCTCACTAGAAATGTAGAAACTTAATGAGGGCACTGTTTTTGTTGCTGTTTTTTCCATGATGAGAAGGGTCAAGGGGCACTCTGGGACAGTTATGTATTTGTTTTTTTTAATGTTGGTTCATCTCTTTTGTCTGTTATTGACCAATGACTGTTTGACTGTCTGACTTTCTGTTGCCCAGAAAGAGAAATAAACACTTTTGTTAAGTCCTGCAAGACAACTAATGATTTGGAGCTACACAAAAACAAGTTGAAAACACTTTCACTTTGAGTCATTTGCCCGAGCAGTACAACATGAATCTACTTTTCAAACAGCTGATAAAACTCTCCTGAAGAGCGCTTGGTTTGCACTACACAAGGTAAATGTACTAAGATCAACTTATACACTGCAAATGAACTGCAGATTATTTAGACTCTACAAAATGTGAGTTCAGCTGCATAAGGAGACAAGGCTCCATCACTGCAGCCGGTTCATCAGGCTCTAAGTGGTTTGTCCATAATGAGGACAGCGTTCTCATAAAGAAGCCCATCTCTCACCTGCACTGCTGACTCAAGCAAGACACTTTTCTGAGTTTGCGCTAAAAGAAATCTGAAACTCTTCATTCTTCTGATCGTTTCCATACATCCATTCACTGTTCTGAGTGTTTCTTTCAAATATGTGAAAACCCTATGGCCCTTTCTGCACTTGTGATCATAGTTTATCTATTTAATATTTTGAAAATCCAAATAAAATCTAAGAGAAGTTGTAGGCCCATCTTTTCAAACCAAATTTAGATTTTATTCCCAAGCCCTAAATGACCATTTCACATTTTCCTTTTCAGTATTTTGTTTTGTTTTGTCAGTGCAAACCAACCATGGCGTTTATTAGAAAAAAAAGCCATGAGGGCGAAGTGTCTTGCTCATGAACATAACAGCAGTCAACTATAATGGTATCAAATCAGCTGTTACCAGAGGATACTTGAAAGATACTATATTACCAAAAGTATTGGCTCACCTGCCTTTCCTCATACTATGAACTGAAGTGCCATCCCATTCCTAACCCATAGAGTTCAGTATGATGTGGGTCCACCTTTTGCAGCTATTACAGCTTCAACTCTTCTGGGAAAACTGTCCACAAGGTTGAGGAGAGTGTTTATAGGCATTTTTGACCATTCTTTTATATTTATACCCCTGTGGCCAGGCCAAGTGATTAGGACACCTGATTCTGATCATTTGAATGGGTGAGCGAATACTTTTGGTAATATAGTGTTTAATTTCACATTTCATAAATCACTGACTACTAGCTTCATTTCATAGCCAGAAGTTTAAGATCTATGGTGAAGAGCTTTGTCACATGGGACAAGCTTAGAGTAGAGTCACTGCTCCTCTGCATCTAGAGAAGAATCCTGGATATTTTTAGAAAAACACCAGAGGAAGGTGTGAGGCTGTCTCGCGGCCTTTGGATCATCCCTGAGGAGCAACAGGGAGTGTGTGTGTGCAAATACGAGCTTAGACTGCCGTCCGTGCAACCCAGTTACAGATAAAACGATTACGCCGTTTGCAAACTGAATGTAAAATGACGCTGTTGGGCTTGCGGTTAGTAGAATATGCTCACCGTCTATTCTCGTGTTATTATAGTGAGTTACCACGCTGACTTTAAGCACAAAAGTCTGGACTCCTTCACCTCCACACACACATGCCACTAGTGCCAGCAGGTCCAACAGCTTGGTGCTTTGCTAAAAACAGCCTCACAGGTTGCGTCCTTGTGTCTGCGGATGGGAGTATTCGAGCATGTGTGTGTGTCCGGGTGCAGCGGGGAGTGGTCGCCAGGCGAGCCATGATATTACTGCTCTATTTATGGCGATGGGACAGATGCCGAGTTTATGCAAATGAACACCAAACGCGGCGAGAGGGGAGGGGCTTACGCGGGGTACGTTTCCATCGACGACGCTGAAGACGTGATGTGCGGAGGGGGGGGGGCCACACGCAGCCCGGAGCACAGTTGGAGACGGAGTGGCCTGGTGAGTCAGATAATTGAATGAGTCAGCCGTGACGAGGCAAACACAAGGGCCGGAGAAAAAAAAGACTGTCTTAACTTTGAGTCGAAGAAAATAATGAAGTGAACAGCAGATTGTGATTGCGTTGTGTTGTCTGACGGTTGTTGATGCCGAACAGTAAAGGCAAAACTGCACATAATGTTGGAAAGAATGGTACAGTGCTGGGAAATAAATGAATACATGTACCAAAAATATACTTAACTGTATTCTGGGATGGTTACTTTTTTATTTGGAGGCATTCAGATTGAAGTTACTTTTCTGGATTTATGCTTCAAACTGCACAGAATGAGTGAGACAAATATAAAACTCAGCTTTTGTGGTACATTCAAGAGTTTTTTTTTTTCCTTCTCTACAGTAAAACAAACATAGAGATGTTTTTTGAGCCTCTTTAGACTATAATTTTTGTGCAACTTGATGTAAAAGTATTCAGAGTATTCAGAATATAGTACTCTGATTCAACCATGTATCAGAATACGTTATGAAACATTCAGTATTCTGCAACTAAATGCATTTTCAAAGTGTTTGTGTTTATTTGTTACCTCTCTTAATTGACACATAATATAAACCATAGTAAAATTGTTTGTTCCTGGTTCCTGTTTCAACTTAGAGAAGCGATTGTACAATAAAATCGAATAAAACATTAAGCAAAATACTTTCCTTTCCTTATTATTTCTATGGCCCCCGAGTGCTGACGCAGGGCCATAAGTCCTGTGATAAAAGAGCTAAATTGCCGTGATCTTCTAAACGTTCTATGGTCATTTTGCACATGTTTTAGTGAAGTCCCCATCTGCAAAACAAGGCTCAAGTCCCCGGTTGGCCACTTTAAATATTACAATGTTAATTAGGTCACACCCTGGTTGTTTTAATGGTGCTTAATGAGCAAAGTTGTTGAGGGAGTTTTAACACCAGGGGAGGATGCACACTAAAATATTTACTTCACAGTATGTATAAACAGTTCAAGCTATGCACTGCTCAAAAACATTTGCTCCAACTATAAACAACATTGTATTTTAGTTGGAATTTTGCACTTTATCACAACAAATTAAAGATTCTCTGCGTAATTTTTCTGGTGAATTGTCTGCTTCTTACTTGACTGTTATTTTTTTTGTCTGGAATGTCCCGGTATGGCATTAAACGTAGCCCTATTTGCACGGGATAAGTACAACCTGGAGACGTGTGGTAATTTGCAAAATTACTGCCCCACCTCTGTGTTACTTGCGGCGCATTTGCACGGGATAAGCGAAGTTGGTAAATTACGCTATTTTACTGACACTGACAGAGACTGAAAGAAAAAAGAACGCAGAAAGAAAAGAAAGAGTTAGAAAAGGCGCGCAATTACAACAACGAGATGCAGATTCGCGCAGGATGAGCGTTATCACCGGACATCTGTGTTTGGCGAAATATCGTAGGTAATTTGCAACGGAATTTTTACTTTACAAATGACATACATAGCGCATTTGGACGGGATAAACATCTCAGGCGTCCTCCGCAATTATTACAAATCACTAAAGGTTCACAGGTTATACTAATCCCGTGCGAATAAACTGCATTCTTAAGCACTATTCGGACGGGATTAGTTTTACAGGCTTGAAAATTAAGCCCTATTCGGACGGGATTAGTTTTACAGGGGAACGTAGAGTAATGTCGGTTTAGTGCATGACCTCTGTAATATAAAAGTCCAATTCGCACGGGACTAGAAATGTAAGGTAATATGGGAGGAGTAAGAGTTTACGCTCTGCTGTCACATCCTCGTTGCCGTGTACGTCCTATGACACTTCTGCTTTCCGTACTATGCAAATTATTTTTATATTATTCTTATTATTCTTATTATTCGCCTATGAGAATGCAGCTAATCAGGACACACTAGAAATAGAGCAAACATTACCTAAAACAAGCAGAAGTTTCATGCCTCTGACGACTGGTTTAACCCTCTTGGGATTTTTCATTGTTCTACGTATGCGTTAATTTCGTTTAATTTAATTTCAAGATCATTTTGCATGACCGCAAAACAGAGCACTTCAAAAATTAAATCATTCAAAATTCAAAAATTGCTCGAAAATTACGCTAAATTAATTCTTTTAAAGGATGTGGCGAAATATTACGTACATTTTTACCGAGAGTCGCATTCGCACGGGATTAACATTACCTATGGTCATTCCTCCGGACCGTTTTACAGAAGGTGAAACTCGCTGTAAATTTCACAGACATACTCCGTTATGTTTACGGACATGGCGCGTTCAGACAGGACTAAATTCCCTGGTAATTATTACTTCACTCCGTGTCACCCCATAAAACTGATCCCGTCCGAATAGGGCTTGATTGTGAGTGGGCTCGCCTCTTCACAGATTGGACATGTAACTTGGCCCTGTAGTATCACCTGCTGTCGTCATAAAGATAAATAAACGTAATGTCATACCGTGGAACATTCCAGGGAATATCGTCATGGAGAGAAGCAGTTGACGAACCCTGCACCAGAAAAGTTGCCTAGTGCACCTTTAACATGACATCGCTCAAACCCATTGTGCTATTTTCTGATCTACGTTATAATGTTTTGAGTTGAGTTTTGTTGCATTCACAATTGTTTAACAGACAAACCGTGTGTCCTTCACTCAAGGACACAGCTTGAGATATCAGTTGGTGATACAGGAAGTGCTCCATTGTGTTTATAAACTCCATACACCTTCCCTAGACTCATTTGGATACTTTCACTTTCACTTCTCTACTAACCAAAACTACCTCTTCATGACATCACCAGGTGGAACAGAGCATTTTGAGCTTTGGAGATGCAGACAGACTAATAATGCACATTGTGGCACCCAGCTTCCACAGATGAATGCTGTTGTTGTGCCCTTGAGCCAGACATAACCTACCTCGACAGACTAATAATGCACATTGTGGCACCCAGCTTCCACAGATGAATGCTGTTGTTGTGCCCTTGAGCCAGACACTTAACCTACCTCGCCCCCAGTGTCTGCGCAGACTGTTTGAATATGTTTATGAATGTGTGAGTGGTGACAAGCGCGTGACAACTCCAGGCACTTGAACAGTAATATAGGACTTTATTTCTATTCATGGCGCTTTACGTAACTTTTGTATTAGAGAAACATCTATTTGACTCTATAAAAATCCAGGAACTTTCCACGGTATTGCAATAAACTAAGATTTCTCGCACAAAAACAAAAATGCAAAATCTCGTTAATATGAGCCACACTCTGACTTGCTCGGTGCTTTTGGCGTTGCATATATTTGAATTCCTCCTGGTCTCCGTGGGAACTCTCCCTGTAGGACACATAAGCTCAGATGATGGCCGGGTTACTTAGCAGTAGTGAGCTGAGAGCCGGGATGATTAAAGGGGAGCACTGTACGGCAGGATCAGGGCGCATAATGGAGCTCCTCCCAGTGGACCTTATCCTTTATCCCTGTGCTTTGATTAGAATCCTCCACGGGGGGAACCTTCCTCTTATCACCGCCTTGTGTATTCTTGGCTGACATGTTAATAGTGTCGACGACTATCAGGGCCGCCAGTTTAGTTGGGCAGCGGGTCTATTTTCAATCAGCGTTAAGCTTGAGTTATAGTTCATACTGTGATGATTTTTAATCCAGAGATTTTGGTGTTTCGGAAAGATTTTGGTTGAAGAGTGCAAATATTGTTCTAGGACAAGATCAGGACGAGATCAGGACTAAACAAAATATTATTGGTGCGAAAAGGTTTTTGTTTGAATTGCAACACATTCCACAGCACTTACATTGTCTGCAAATTTATTCCAATGCAGAAATTCATATACAATATTCATCAAAATGGTAATTTTCATGTTCTAAAATGTGTCACATCAAGATACAAAGGCTGTAAATTGTGGAGCAGTTTTCACATCTGGTTAGTGACGGCATCAGAAACATTGTTCTAAAAGAGTTGGTTTGATATTTTATAATAATGTTTGATATTATTAAATGTATTTTAATCCATGTCCGAATCAAATGTATTTAATCTAAGGTAAATGTAATTTTTTAGTAATGCACAGCTATAATATTCAATTGTAATGTATTCATAAGGTTGAGGCTTTAATATAAGACTTTTTATCTACTTTTTATTTAGTGTGCTTTTTTGTTTATTGTTATGTCATATATGTGCTAAATAAAAAATACAGGTCTGAACCAGGACTAGGCCAATTCCATTCAATTTCAATTCAATTTAT
>JACN01031801.1:0-11990 GCA_000787155.1 Scartelaos histophorus | reverse complement strand
CCCTTTTTTTGGGATCTGAATCTTGACTAAATTTATTTACATGACTGAAGCCAATATGAGAAGTCATTTTAACATCAGACGAATCAAATGAACATTAATGAAGTGATGCATAATAAAGGAACCGTTCAAAAGTTTACATTTCACATTGAACGCCCTTCGTCTTCCAGTCTGTACACAGTCTGTTACCACTGGGTGAGTTTTGCAGCGACATCGCTCTAGTCCCGCTGTGTAAAACGGCTCATTCGGTGTAAATAAAAGTAAACTTCTCTACTCACATAAACCACATTGACATAATCATCATCTGAAAGCGTCTCTAGCATCTCGCTGACCGAAGTCCGGATGAGTTTGAGCGTCAGACCGGAGACGCTGCCGCTCCTGTGAACAAAAGAAATAAATTAAACTCAAATAAACAAAATTAAAATGACTCTTCTCCAAAACACGCCGGCCCCTCTCCCCTTATCCTCCGAGAGTGGGTCTGTAATTAAGGCTGCCTGCCCAGGGAAATACATCACATTATGGAGGTGCTGGTGTAATCAGGGGAAATCATGGTGCTATTAGTTTGTTATGGATCAATGGAATTATCAGGATACTCACGCGTCCACCAGGATTAGCATGTCTTTGGGCGAGGCTGCTCCCTGGATGTACCTAGAATGAGAACGACACAATACCTCAAGCACTGGAATGTCAAGTAACTCTACGATGCAGTATAGATACAAAATACATTTAAAGACATAGGCCTAGAGTTACAGTCTATGACACCTGTGAATTTGTGAAAAATATAATCTGGACATTGCCTGACCAGCTTCTCCCTTTTACATTCTGTTCGAATCCAGAAGGGACTGGAACCGGCTACATTTACATTTACATTTACAATTTACATTTACAATTTATATTTATTACACTATATGGTATTCATTTCCAAACATTTAAAGCTTTAACGATTTTTTTCTACTGTATCTCAGTTTAGTAGAACCCGAGCTAATATGTCCAAAAGTTATAAAGCCAGAATAATGGTAAATGGTCACATTTTTCCACCTCAACGCACTTTACAACAAGGAACCACCCATTCGCACATGGTATACGCAGACACTGGGGATGAAGTGGGTTATCTTGCCCAAGGACACAACAGCGTTCTTCTGCGAGAGCTGAGATCGCACTGCAAACTTGTGGGTCAGTGGGTCACATGTGTATGTTGAGATGCATAAGAACCCTTTACAATCACATAATCTGCTCTGACTTACCACGGCCGCCTTCTGACGTCGTACAGATCGATCTTACTGGGAGTTTTGCGGACGTCCATCCAAGGAGAAGCTGTGAAAGGAGAGAAAAAGATCTAGTACATAAGACAATATTCACACAAACATACTCCGACCTAGGCCTGTCACCATACCAAATTCTGAAGCACAATATATATCGCTACAGAGATAATATTTAAGTACTTTATGCCACTGACATAAGAACAATAATGCAAGATAATCCTAGTTTTAAATACACTGCATCGTCAAAAAACCTGAGCTGCACCCATTGTTGGAAGAAGGACTGAGATACTGGAGAAAAAAATGCTAAATTAAAAGTATTAGAGTATCTTTTACTTTTCAGTCCTATTCAAAAATGTAGTGTAGTAGAACGCACATATACCTACTCTCATGTAAAATTTGTATTTAAGTATAATCGTAATTTTCCTTTGGCTGCAACAAATAAATAGCAGAATGAACTATTAATTATCCATTCCCCATTATTCAGCACTCTACAGCTCAAGTCTTATGGCACTACAACAAAAAGTATCCCAAAACTCCCCAATTTAAAAAAAAAATTGTACATAAATATTGAGGCCTGAAATATATTGTTCCAGCTTTCATATACTGAACGATAAGTCGATATAGTATTGATCATGACAGGCCGACTCTAATCTCCTTGTTATTCAGCAGTGTGGAGGACAGAAGAAGATAAGAATACCAAATGTAAAGTGTCTCCCTGTTTATTCTGGTGACACTCTCGGCACCTCTCTGCAACACCCCCATGTGTGAATTCTGCAGTGTTAGCCTGGCAGCGCGGGGAAGGAAGCATATTTGATGGTTGGGTGATATTTGTGCATTAACAGGCGGTTTAAGAAATACATTTTTTATTTTTTTTTTACATAGCGTAGTACAATTTGGTGCATTAGTATTCAGTGAAAAATATGAATGGAGTTTCAATGGTGCCCGTGCTCGCCTCTCAGATGGAAAACACTCTGTTCTATTTTGTGATGTGGTGATACAGGATGTGCTCCACCATGTTTTTAAACTCCACACATCTTTGCAAGAATCACCTGGATGATTTCTGAGCTGGGACAGCCAGTTTCTACAGTACAAAAGGTAAATAGTAGCCGTTCTTGTGAAAACTACACCTCTGTGCCATCACACGGTCAAAAAAGAAAAAAGTCTGAAATGTCAAAAAAGAAAAATACATGCAAAAAAGAAAAATACATGCATGATCAATACAAGCATTCATGGTCTTGTTTAGGTGTTTGATTTTCAATAAAAAGGTAAGAGTTAGCTTGGTAGCTTGTGACTGTAATTGTATAGTGTAAGAGACTTGTTCAAGAGCACAAATGATCTCAGCTGTTGTAGTTACAACCAAGCCAGCTCTTTCAGGTCAGATTGTGTTCAAATAAAGCTCAAATTAAAGTCTAATTTGAGTAACAGAGCTTCAGACAGAACAGTTAGTATCACACCCCCCGGGAATGCTGCCGACATCAGCTGCAGAGTATGGAGTGAGCTGGAGCACGGGGCAGTACATGCATGTTGAGTCAGAGTGGGGCTTATAACACCGTCTGTCACCTTACACCACGCGCTCTGCCTCTGTCTGCATCATACTTAGGCTCTTTTCAGAGTTTGCAGAGTTGGGTCGTTTGCAGCAATAACAAGCCATGGCTGTGGTATTAAAGCTGCATTGTGAAACTTTTCTGGAGAGGGTCTGCAACCTGTTTGTCTCCATGGCGATGTCAGTGCTTTGATTTATATTGTCCATATTATTTATTGATGAAAAATATCTTTAAAAAACATTGATTCTTATTGTGAGTGGGGTTGCCTCTCCACAATTTAACCTGTAATTTGGCCTACAAGTCTCCATGGAGATTCTGTAAGTTAACTTTCCTTCAGAAGTTCTTGTGTAAATTTGCTGTTTTCCAAGATAAGTATTATATTTAGTCCACTGATGCTGAAAAATTAGAACTCCAGCCTAATTTGAATAATGTGTATCATAATTACAGCTGTTGGATGCACATTCCTTGTGTAGATGGTCCGGCTGGTTAAAGGGACCAGATGCCCCGATTTACCTGGACAGTCCAGTTTGCCCTGTGTCCTCTGTCCCAGTGGATTAATCCAAAACCACTGATTTGTTCCAGTTTTATACAAAAAATGTCCCTAGTGTCCCTATTTTTGACTAATTTGATATCTGCTAACTGTAAAGAGAGGCATAAATTGTCATTTGTTTAGGTAAAGTTGAATAAATCATAAATAGGCCAGGGGCAGAACAACTTTCCTTAATTATGCACTTGTTTCACAACTTCAAAATCTGGTGAACTTATCTTATACGTTGTTACTGCTTTGGTGTAAATTAAAGGTTAAATAAGTGAGTAAAAACTTTGGAAACTGCAGCTGTTTAAAGGGATCAGTGTTCCACGTTTGAAGACAGTAAAAATCAGATACAACAAGTTTAACTATATTACAGTAGTACTCAATAACTCATCACGGTAACAAAAACTTGCAGATTTATTCATGACTTGGCAAATGTCTTGAATACATTGTCGTGCATTGATTTAATATGGTGTGGGCAGATAGAGCTGCGATGGTTCTAACAACCCCACAGCAGAGTTCTTCAGGCTGGGCTATTTCTATTCATGAGGCTCTGTCATCACCACATCATGGAGCTTTATGGAGCTCGCCAACATAGTATATTCATGATTAGCTTTATACTTGTGAGTTATTGTCATTGCCTTGTTGTTTGTCCTCTAAATATTCAGAAGTGCAGTGCCTGCGGTTGTACTGCTTAAGTTTAGACTTGTCAGCATTTTGGGGACGGGACAGAAGCAGCTGAACAAATCCAAGCCATTTTTTTTGTTGTGGGCCAAAAGGTATTTGATATTTGAAATCAGACAGACTTTCAGTAAATATTCATTACAACCGGCATGCTAACCACGCACTTTCTGATTCTCACACAATAAAAGTTTTTTAAATTACAGTTGTTCTATACCAAATAAATCAGAGTAATTTTCTATGAATAAACCAACAAAAGCCAGCTCCACCCGGTCATGTTTCCTAATCAGCCCGACTCTCCTGTGAGCGGCGCTTGTTGGTCTCGCATAAATTGTGAGCATAACATATTTCGTGTCAAATGCTAATTTCTTCATTAAATTGCACAATGATGTTTTAAAGCACAAACTTTCTGAGATGAGTTTAGGTAGTAGTTCCAATCCTTTTTGTTTTTTTATACTAATACTTGGCCTTAGTGTACTCGCCAAAACTGATACGTGAGTCAAGATGCAAACTAACCTCCAATTTACACCAAAACACTAACCCCCAATTTACAGCAAAGCAACAGCAGCAGCGCAGATACCCACAGGTAATCTCCACCAGCAGTGTCATACACGCTCCAGCGGGCGTCATTACACTACGCGCCGCTAAAATTAGGTTAGACTTCTAATTTTACAGAGTCAACAGAGCATCTCCAGAATTTTTAGCAGGAGCAAGACAGGAAATAAGCACAGTCGCATAAACAACGTGTGGCTCAGGAATAAATGAGATTTGTATGTTTTTATTTATAAAGAATTATTTTGGTGACTTCAGTGTCCACACCAATGTTAAATGAAGGTATCAGAGGTAAAACAGTTGTCTTTTCTGTCATTATTAGCATGTTTTAAGTGTGTGCAGAGCCTCCATCCGTCCTCATAAAACACATAGTGGTATCAGAACGGTGTTTGATTTGAAAGCTGAGGAAAGCCTTTTTTTTAAAGCCTTTTTTTGTTAATCTCCAAATAATACTTTATCACTTTTAGGTGGGGCAATGTAATCATGTTTTATTTTATTTTATTTTAGGAACTTTTTCACCCTCTCCACAAACCTGACTCTTATAGAAATGTTCCTTTGACAATAATATTCCACAGTATGGCATAACATTCATTTATCTCTATGGACAATGTTTTGAAGTATTATTTTAACAATACTCTACTACAGTACTATACTTTCTATTTCCATGGTATTCCACCTCAGGTAATACTGGGTAACCTCGTTGGTGAGCGTTACATCACACAACCTTTCCAAGGACACCACCAGCTCGCTCCGTGTTGACATGTTTGTGGATTACTGCATCTATGACCTTATCAGAGGTTATAATACTCCCTACAATGGAAGCAGACTTGAATAGATAATGGTGATATATAGTTCTTCTGATTTACAAAAGCTACAACTTCTCTCATGTATCACACAGTTTAAAGGACCCGTATTACGCTATTATTGATTTATGTTACACACTGGAGTTGTGTTCTATTTCATTCACACACGTTTATCACACAATCCCTCTATATTTAGGTGTTTTTTTTTTCCTCAAACAGAAAACGCTTTCTTGTACGCTGAGGATGTCATGTGGTAAAACAGAAAGTGCTTTTAAACCTTCACGAGTATAAATTGGATTATTTCAGATCTGGAATTACTAATCTCTAGTGAACTAAAGGTAAAAGGAGCGGTTTACTTAAAAACTACCGCTTCATGACAATGATAACTGATAATACATGAAGCTCACAAGAGTTAACCTTGTGTAATATGGAACCTTTAGGGTGCACAAGGGGTCTTTTATCAGAATATATGACATATTTGATTTATTTTTACCTGGGTAGTATCGTGCCAGTCCTGTCGCACTTCCAAACACCTGCCACAGTAGCGTTGGGTCCTTCTCTCGGTTTTTCCTGAACACAACCTCCAGCCGCTCAGTCCATTTGAGCTCATTCAACACGATGGTGGCTGTGGACACAAGACACAGACATAAATTAATGATTATAAGATTTTTATATCAGACGTGTTAAGAAATGATGTTACATTTTTAAATAATTGCAAGTAAGTGCAGAGAGTGGTGGTGGGCGGGGATAAGGGGTTAATTGAAGACTGCAGTTTTCTGAGCACAAAAGTCTCAATACAGGATTCCTCAAACATGCAAGAATGAATCAAAAATACTATTTGTTCATGAGCGCTTTTAAAAAACTTTCAGACGCCAGAGCAGAGTTTTGCCACGATGGTATAGCTAACAACAACTAGCATGCTAACCCCACTTCCTGATTATCAGACAAGAAAATGCCTTAAATGCAAAACAGAGCAGACTTATTTTCACCTCCAGAGCTGCTTATACAACATACCTGTTCCTTGGCAAGACACATTTTGCACAAATACATGAAAGAAAAGTGGGTACAGGCTCTTTAACCACATTATTATTATGGCTATTAGTAGTTTATTAGTTCTTTTATATTTCTTTATTATTTGGAAATTTGATTCTCAGCCACAGCCCAGTATCCATGTTAGCCAATCACAGCTCTCCTTTCTCAATTTATCCACCAATCAGGATCCACCATCTACCAGCACAACTTTTCTATCCCATCATTCTCTGACTTTCTCTTTCCATACTTCATTGGTCCAAGTGTCCTTTAAGCTGTTTCACTATAATTTGTCATTTCTGTTCGATCATTTTCTGTCCATAATATCCATAATTAAGACGATACGACCAGTTTAATGTGTCCTTCTTGCGTAATCCTCGATCATGGTGCGTTCGCTGACCAGCCGACAATTGTAATTTGTCTATGTTCTGTTGCGGCCCGTGCTGCGTTCATGGGCCATAGGAATTTACAGACTTTAACGAGAAAAATAATAACCCCGTATTATTCTCAATATGTTTATTTACGTATTTAATCGTATTTTACTTGTGTTGTTTTATTGCATATGTTTGTATTTCATTACTTACATATTTATATTGTGTTTTACATTATACTTGTTTGATTAATCATACTTTATTTCTTTATGTCCTATAGCAACCACATGAACCATGAATCAAGAGTCTTAAACTGAACAGTAATCGATAGAGTGTTGAGTGCACTGGCGTCTTGTTCATTGTCTTGGCTATTGGAGATTGAAGACCTTGTAACTGGTTAAATTACAGTTCTTTCCCGAGGTCACAAGTTTGGGGTCTTCTTCCCAACACCTCCTTTATACTAACCTAAGCCCTAACCTTAAAGGTGCATTGTGTAACTTTTCAGGGAGAAGGTCTGCCTGCTTGTCTCCATGGAGGTAGTAAGAAGTTGCCTGAAATGTCACAATTTATCATTAAACTTATCCATCTTCCATTCATTCAATTATGGGTCTTTTTATTGCAGATCTACAGTTAACTGCACATCAGATTTGATCTTGGCCGAGCGACGTCTCCTGTTTGTTTTCATGCAGATATGTGAGGAAGCTGGCCAATGTGGTCACAAGTAGGAGGCAGACTCAAAAATGTCCATTTCACCAATTAGTCTAGGTTGACCGTGGCTTTGTGCCAAAAATTATACATATTTACAAAAAATAACTGCTCCAAATAAAGTCAAAAGCAACAGAAATTACTGAAACAAAAGAAAATACCAGGTGCACAGAGCTACACTGTGGTGATCTCCCCAGAGGCTGAACTGCACTGAATTTATAGTCCTAGACAGGAAGTACCTACCCCCAGGTCAGTACTACTGAGAGGTGTAGCAACTATACTTACTTTAATCGAGTTAACCAGGCTAAATCCCCTTACAGAAAAGTGTTTAAATATAAAACTATAAACACTGAAAAATCAAAACCAAATATACAAATCCATCCAAAACAGATTTACTAAATAAAATATATTTAAAGTAACTTGTGTTTTGTGCTTAACTAAACAAACTAAATAAAACAAACCCAGGATAGTTATATTTAGCAGTTTAGTTGAATATGGATAATTAGATTTGAAATTAAATGAAAGTGAAAATACAGGGACCCTCTGTACTGTGAAACATTCCAAGCAAACCAATAACACAATCATGGAGACAATGTAGACAGGCCCTCCACCAGAAAAGTTACATAGTGCATCTTTAATTTATTTTAACCAATGATGTGTACAGAGATTTAAGTCCCCACAATAAATACCCACTTACACAATACGCCCCTTACAATTACCCAGCATTCTGTTTGTTTGCAGTTGTAAAATCCTCTAATTATCTCCGCCACCATCCTTCTCCAGTTGAGCGTCGCAATCACTCCATTTCAAATACAGTTACGACGCCGTTCTGTAATCTACGACATATGCTCTTGTCATTAAGCGTCTCAAATGGCTCACTTATCTGCGCGCTTTAATATCGGGCGTGCGGCGTTGTGTGTGCGTGTGATGGATCGTGTGTGCACCGGGAGGCTACATACTTTTATTGATGTAATGACGGAGGAGGGAGACAGACACGGCGAGCCCACACATCCCTGCACATGATGGAGGGGAGAAGGCGTCGCCAAATCTCATGTGCCGGAGCTCGCAGGACCGGGAAGAGTTTGGAGATGGTGATGGGGCATTTAGGGAGCGCCAAAAAAATGAACATTCAACTGACTTGGGAGGAAAAAAGTTGTATTTATTTATTCATTTATTTATTTTATTAGAAAAAGCTCTCAATTTCCTGATCAAGCAGTGTTCACCTATGGTCATGAGCTTTGGGTAATGACCTAAAGGACAATGTCACAAATACAAATGGTCAAAATGAGTTTCCTCCGGAGAGATAAGAGGGTGAGGAGCTGCGACTGTGCCCGTGATAAAGTGGAAAATGGATGGATGGTTAAGGGAGACGGTAAATCAGCTGGTAGAGTGTCCACTAATCCGAAGGTTGGCAGTGCAATTCCAGCATTGTCGTCTTGGGCAAGACACTTAACCCACCTTGCCCCTAGTGTCTGGTGTTTGAAATTGTGAGTGAATGGGTGAGTGGTTCCATGATGTAAAGAGTTTTAAGCCTTGACGGTGGAAAAGTCCTATATAAACAAGACCATTTTATTTATTAAGTAGTCAACACGTAACACATTGTATAGATTTCTTTAGGTTTATTTTATTTTATTTTTTTATAGAGCATATATCACGTGTGACTTTTTGAGCTTTTTAAAAAGTTCAAAATACATTAATGTGCTATATTTTTATGTGAAAAAATAAGATTTGAATGTCTAAAGGTGACCATTACTGACAAAATCCATTATTAATATACACAATATTAAAGTAAAAAAAAAGCAAAGGAACAAACGAACAAACAAAATATGAAAAATACTAATCAATATTAAAACTAGTATAGAAACCGGATACACATTTTAGCAGGTATCCATTCTAAAAAAGTCACAATCAAGGGAGAGAAATTAACTGAGCTGTGGACAGTATGGTAATATAAAAGAAACTACTATGATTTAATATGTGTATGGAGTATCCAATCTATTCCTTAATAATAAAATCGAGTTTGGCATTCAGGTATCTTGACAACACTATATATGAGTATTTTTTTAGTACTGTTACACTAAATATATCATTTGTTTGAGAGAGAATCGATGTGAAGCAGTGAAATGATTCCAACATACAGGTTAAGAAATGGAGAAGAAAGCCTATAGTAAAAGAGGGTGAGATAGATTGTGAGCGTCCTATTGACTGCAGCAGGACCATTGATGTGCAGAGCAAACATAGTTCATTTGCATGGGATCCTCTGGAGAGCCCACTTAATGAAGGCTCAGAACAGGAGGCCAGACGTTTTTCCATGTGTGAAGGAACGCAGAGGAAGATTTGGCCGGGCTACAGGAAGAATTTTAACAGGAATTACACAAAGTAGCACAAGATTGTATAATGAAATATGTATGATTGCTGCGTGACTTTCAAGAGAGGAACAATTGTGCTCAATTTTACCTGTCAATTCCAATTAGCATTTGAATGTTATTAGGTAAAAGTTGTGTTTTAATCATTGTGAGAATTGTTGCAGAGGTAAATTTATAAATGCACATGCTAGGATGAATTTGGATCACTCATAGTATATTTTCATACTTTGTTTAAGTCACCTTCATGAAAATAAGTTACTTTATTTAATGCAAGTACATAATACATTCAACATACATACTAATACAAAAAAGCATCATGTGGAAATTATCAGACTTCATACAATGAGAATAGTTTGTTAAAGGAGTAGTTAACTTTCTTTTTAAGTGGCACATCACCAGTGTGATTCACTAAAAAAAAAGAGGAAAAAAAAGAAAGTGGAAATAATACATGGAACATTCTCTATTGCGATAAATAATTCACAGCCAAATGAGCGACTTTACCATGGAAACACAAACAGGGGGAAGCCAGGTTTTTTGTGTAATAAAAAGTTTTGCTAGTTAGTTTTGTTTGGCTAAAAGGTCACACAGTAGGGCTTTAAATAAATTACAATTTAACTTCTGAAAATATTACTTTCAATACTTTTGCTACAAGAATTTACATATAACTGATGATAATACTGTGATTTTTGGTAACTTTTATGACACTGATGAATCCAACCACTTCTAAAAAACAAGATTGCTAATTGCTTTAGGATCTAGATGTCAATGGATGAAACGGCATTTCCAGCTCACTCGTCGAGCACTTCTCAGTTGCGATGATATGTGATAATCAGAAGTCACGGGGGACCCTGGATCCGCTCGTCGGCCATATTGGCTCTGACTCTAACGAATTCTGCAGCTGGATGTGGCACTGCTTTGATGCCAAACTGAATTTACAGCGGGCCATGGCTTCATCTCCACAGGGCATCAGAGAAATGTATAAATCACCACAGGCAAGCTTTTATCACAGGTCTCACAAGTCAATGGCATATGTCTGTGCGCTGAGGACTGGGCTGCTTCCATACTGTAAAACCCTCGCTGAAGTAGTCTGATCAAGGACTAGGACCTGCGCTAACACTGTAGCGCTAATTTCCTCCAGATGCCAATATCAAGTGCAATTTTGTAAACAAAAAATTAAATTAGTAGAGACTGTTTAAATTTGAGTCAACTTGTCAACTTTTTTTTTTTCCATAAGTAATGCTAATAAATAAAAAATTAAATTAGTAGAGACTGTTTAAATTTTTGAGTCGACT
Source organism: Scartelaos histophorus (assembly GCA_000787155.1). NCBI lineage: Eukaryota > Metazoa > Chordata > Actinopteri > Gobiiformes > Gobiidae > Scartelaos > Scartelaos histophorus. Next base: position 856 of record JACN01031801.1, on the reverse strand, counting down.
TGTTATTCGAGATCAATGATGTTTTTTTTACATTTTTTTCCATAACTAATGCTAATATTGATTGCTTACAACCCAGAGAAACCAATAGACAAGTTCCATACCAAACAAAATCCACGTCTGTCAAGGGGGCACAAGTTTTTAAGTGTGAAGGTGTTTTACCGCTCACCCAAGCTTGTAGAGATTGTATTATATCTGTCTGAAGGAGTTAACTGCACTGAATCTAACACTTGTATTTATTTGCAGTACACAGTGCAGTATAGTACACCTATAGTTTTTACCCAAACCTGTGTTAAAACAATGCTTACAGAAAGAGATCATCTATTATGTGCGTTATCTCGATGACCGAATGCTTATTTTTATGTAGTAGATTGTCAGCAATATTACATTTCAGTGTTAATGAGACAAAAATGCTTGGAAATACAACCACGGAATTTATCACCAATTGGGGTTCCACAGGGAGCAATCTTAGGACCCCGCTTATTCTCATTAGTATGCTTCCTCTGAGCTGTTTAATATAATGCAGTAATATATCTGATGTGTAACATGTATCAAAGCATCATTATGCAGATGACACATATATTTGCATCACAATGAGGAGGGGGAAAGCACTGTTTATCCAATTAAACACTGACGACGTGAAATCAATTGTCCTGGGACCAAACAAACAACGAGAATATTGAAAAGGAAAAGATGACATTCCAGGAGCCCAGGAATAAAGGTTCATAACAATTAAAATCGCATTAATAAAAAAATAGAAGAACAGAAAAACTGAAGAAGCCGTAGAAAAATACTCATGATTTTGCTGCAGGTGCCGAACAGAGCATTCAACTTGCAACCCAAAACACCAAATTATAAC
>KN489147.1:20212-46177 GCA_000787155.1 Scartelaos histophorus | reverse complement strand
GAGAACATGCAAACTCCAAGGCTCAGGCAACCCAGGGATTGAACCTTCTGGTTGTGAAGCGTGAGTTCTAACCACTTAGCAACATTTGGAATTTTTAAAGCTCAACAAATGAGCTGATGTCATCAAGATTCAAGGTTTTATTGACAACAACAAAATTAGATTTAGAGCATCAAACACAAACATAGTTTTGATGTAAAATGCAAAACCAAAAGTGTAAAACAAAAGCACATAAATAATCCATAAATAAGGCCGGTGTAAACAGTAGTGCAATAGTGACATTCAGAGTAGCTCATATGTCATAAAGTGTATCACAGGAACATATGCAATGAACATACAGTCACACGAGGACTTTTTAATGTCATTATGCAACAACACAAAGTCCATTTCAGAGTTATTGACAGCTTGTATCCGATCATCAACATTTCCTGAGGTTGTGAAGCTAACTGCAAGCACTACTCTGTCTGAAGCTCTGTTACTCAAGTTGGACTTAAACCAATTTTTAACTTAATCTGACTTAGTTTGACACGGTCTTGAATGTTTATATTGATTACAGGCTGAAAATGTGCTCTTTAAATTCATGTTGTGTTTTTTCTTGAGCTTCAGAATATTTTAAAACTTTTTTGGCTGTTTATTCATGTGTGTGCAATGTGTCACCATGGGAACTGCAGAACCGCAAAGTATTAATTGGAGGAGCAGTATAAAGGGGCCTGCTCCTCAGGTCAGATCAGATCGGACTGACCCAGGTCCAAGTCCAGTCTTAGTCCGAGCCTGAACTTTTCTCCACTTTTTAGTTAAACGTTAAACTTTGAACAGAAGCAGAAGCAGAGAGAGCATTGAACTTGAAATTCCCTTCTATAGAAAGCTGGAGGATAGACCAGGTTTAGATCAGGTTTAGACTGGGATTTGGACCGAGTCTAGTCCAGGTTTAGATCAGAATTTGGACTGAAATTTCAGGTTTAAGGAAATAATTTACAAAAGCTGAAAAAACAGGAGGATTCCTGAGGCTTCATTTGATTTCTGAGGCATCTGTAATTCATTCAAACTTCTGCTACGACATCAAGAATTTTGGAGGAGATGGCACTCAGATGTTCCGACGTTCCTCATATGGATCTAGAAATAAACGAAGAGGAACCAAAATCTGGGATTTTAGAACTTCTACAGATCCTCAGACCAGACTGGAGTCCAGAGCAAGTCCACATGAAGGTGAGGACTAAACCAGAAGCAAATCAGGATTCAAATAGGACTGAATTAGGACTAACCTAGGCCTAAATCAGGACTAAACTGGAAGTGCATATTTGCAGGTGCTCTACAATCTTTATGTTGACACTCCACTACATGCTTGTCTGCTTGACCTGGAATATTCCACAGTAAGCTTTATTTGTCTCACATTTATTCAGTTTCTTTGGAAAGCATGCATTCTTTTTTTATAAAATAGATTACCTCTCCATAGATCTGACCTGTCTCTTGGTCTCACTTGTCTCTATGGACACAGATGATTTAAAAGTGAGGCTGTAGATCTGTTGATGTGCGGTGTGCGGTCTGCAGTTTGAAAAGAGCTGTTCCTTCAAAAGCAGGCTCCAAAACAGGATAGTCTAATTCATAACAGAGAGGGGAGGTGCCAGTAAAAAGTTTTATAACAATTATGTTTAACAGAATAAAACTGATGAGTGGAAGGGAAGAGGTGTATGTGAAACTGCATGTTTATCATGTAAAGAAACATACAAGGCCCACAAAACTGACTTGTGTTAGAATGTTGTTTCTTCCTCATAAACATACTGGAGTTCTGTTTTGTTTCATTCACATTCATTGAGCAACCCTTTATTATTAGTCTGCCTGCTTGTCCAAACTCAAAATTCTCTACTTCACCTTCCTGGGATGACGTGAAGTGATTTTAACGGTTATTTTAGTCTCAATTATTGAACTGCTTTACTCTATAATGCTCTAAAATAACTTTAAGATGTTGCTTTTACTGCAGTTTTACCTTTTGTAGAGTCCAGTTCAAAAGGTCAATAAAAAGTCTGTTATAATTGCTGGTGCACGAAGGGCTGAAATTCCAGGGCTGCATTTACAAAGTGGAGCACTTCCTATATTAGCACATGACTTCACAAGGTGGAACAGGCTGGCCCTTTAAATATATGTCCTGTAAATGATGTCAGCTCTGTCAGAGCAGTGGAGGAGAGGGAAGAGAGGAGGGAGGGGAGAAGGAACTGTCATACTGTGGGACATAATGTACCTCAGAGCGCCCCCTGTTGTTGTACCATAATGTCAGAATAATGAGGGTTTAGTTCAGAGAGACTGTCCCGAGAGAGAGAAAAAAAGATTGTAGAGAGACGACAGGAGAGAGTGAGAGAGAGAGAGGGGAGAGTAAAGAGAGAGGGGTTTCCTGTGGGAGGAAGAAGGAGAAAATGGAAAAACAGAAAATAAAAGAGAGGGGCGGGAGGAGAGAAGGGGGGAGGCTTTTGTGGGTGGAACAAGGAGAAAATTGGATATTATTATGAACAAGAGAAAATACAAGAAAGAGAGAGAGTTGGAGGTTAAATCATTTCTACTACTGTGTCCATAGGTAAGACTTTTCACCCACCATGAATGTGGGGGAGGAGTGGATCCTGGGCAGCAACAGTCCTGGTTTAGTCCTGGATCAGACCTCATTTAGTCCTGGTTCAGTCCTGGTTTAGTTCTTCATAAACTCTCTTTTCCCTCAGTCTTTTACAGAGGGAATCACAAACCGTCTGATTGGTTGTTTCGTGAGACCAGTCCAGAATACAGACAAGAGACTGGACCAAAGACCAGACCAGAGACCAAATCAGAAACCAGTCCAGAGACCAGACCCGGAATCGGACTGTGTTTTGGTCCGGATCTTTGGAAGGCACACAGACCTGTTTGTGGACCGGTCCAGGGAGGTCCAGATGGTCCGGGCCCTGGAGTCCAGAGGCTGTGGTCCGAAGATCTATTGCAGCTTCAGGAACGGCATCAGCTATGAGTATCTACAGGGAGAGCCACTGAGCGACCGCCTGCTCACACAGCCCCAGATATACAGGTCTGATCCAAGACTAAACCAGGGCTACATCAGGACTGAACTAGGACTAAACATGATTAACCAGGATTAACCCCGGTTTAAACTCTGTGTGATTTTCAGATTAGTTGCTGCAGAAATGGCGAAGCTTCACTCAGTTCAGATGAAAAACTCTGAGCCCGAGGAGCCGGTTCTGTGGAAGAAAATGGAGCACTTCCTGAACCTCATTCAAACAAGCCAATCAGAGGAGAACCAGAAAGACCACAGCCAATCAGAGAGCAGGTGAGTGATAAAATGACTCTTTTGGTTCAAATTTCTGCCTTGGTCTCTTTAGTCTTTCTGAGGTCTTTGTCCAAGTCCATGTTCTAGTCTCTGGTCTCCGGACTTAGTTAATGTTTTGGAATCTGATCCAGGTTCTGGTCTGGTCCGGTCCCGAGTCCTGAGGTCTTGAAGTCTGAGATGGTTTTGTTAAAGTCCAGTTTGAGTCAGCTCCAGTCTCCAGTCGTCCTGTGTCACAATGACCTGCTCACCAAGAATATCATCTATAACAAAGAGAGAGGTACCACGAATACTACAATACTACGAATACTACTGCATGTACTGCTACTAATAATAATAATACTACTATTACCACTTCTGACCAAGAACATTTACTACAACAAAGACCAAGGTACTACTGCTACGTATACATGGCACCACAGCTACTAACACCGCATTACTACCACTATTACCACTATTACCACTACTACTACTACTCCAGATATTACAGTTAAAATTTTACTCCTTTTTTTGCAGGAACAGTGAAGTTTATAGATTTTGAATATGCAGACTTTAACTATCAGGCCTTCGACATCGGAAACCATTTCAATGAGTTTGCAGGTATTTAGGATTTCATTTAAATGTGTAAATATGTTAAATATGTAAATGAGCTCACGGATATGCAAATGTATTCATGCGGGTCAGGAGTGAGTGACCTGGACTACAGCCGGTACCCGAGTCCTGAACTACAAAAAGACTGGATCAGGACCTACCTCAAAAACTACAACCAGGAAACAGGAAGTGAGGTCACCGAGAAAGAAGTGACACGCCTCTACGTCCACGTCTGCAAGTTCTCACTGGTCAGAAAACACTCACTAAAACCACCCGCAAAACCAGAGAGAGGAGAGAAGGGGCAGAGGAGTGGAGGAGAGGATCAGAGAAGCAGGGGAGAGGGTCAGAAGAGCAGAAGATGTAGAGGAGATGGTCAGAGGAGCAGAGGAGAGGAGCAAAGGAGAAGGTCAGAGGAGCAGAAGATGCAGAGGAAATGGTCAGAGGAGCAGAGGAGAAGGTCAGAGGAGCAGAGGAGGTCAGAGGAGCAGAAGATGCAGAGGAAATGGTCAGAGGAGCAGAGGAGAGGAGCAAAGGAGAAGGACAGAGGAGCAGAAGATGCAGAGGAGATGGTCAGAGGAGCAGAAGATGCAGAGGTAGAAGGTCAGAGGAGCAGAAGATGCAGAGGAGATGGTCAGAGGAGCAGAGGAGACCTGTAAATGTTCCTTGATTTTGTTTCTGTCAGACTTTGACTATCAGGGACCTTCCTAAAATTTGCTCGTCTCTTTTTGTCTCTTTTTGTGTCATTGTTCTGAGGTGAAATTGAGGTAAAATCACCAGGACTTTTCCAATCGGTGTCACACATAATGGACTAAGAGCAGATCGTTTCAGACCGAGATGGAAATATTGTTTTATGAAAATGAAACTGTTCTGCTCAAACAAGACTTTTAAGACAAAGAGTTTTAGTCAGAATCACCTCTAAATGGAAGAGTTTGATCTGAGCTGCAGCTCCAAAATCTGTTGGAAAAGTTAAAGGTTTTTTGTCAAAGGTTTTTTCAGACTTTTGTCCATTTCATTTTCTGTAGTTTTTCTCATCACTGCAAAATCGAATTGAATGAATCTACATTTATTTCTAAAATGTATTTGATTTTTCGTTAGAAACAAATTCAAATGAGATATTATTGATTTAGTATTCTCACATTTAACTTTTTTCTGAAATTGAAAGTCTATCAGTATGTAACAGGAGCATTGGGAGCAGCTTCTTGTCTCCATGGAGATATAGTTTTTCCTGATATGTTCCACAGTACAGCGGCAACATTTTTTTTTCTGAATTACACTTGTTTTTACTGCTCAGCTTCCTTGAAAAGTATAAATTATACCATGAGCAGGTTCACCTCTCCACAGATCTGACTTACATCTTGGCCTATATGCACCAACTGTGTGTCAGCATGAAGATATATAAGTTTAAACACAAAACTCTTGAGCTTTAAGTTGTGTTATAATGTTACCTCCACAAAAATACTCAGAGTTACTTTTGTTTCATTCACACGCCTGATTAATCCTTTATTAATGGTCTGTTGACATCTCCAAAGCTCAATGTCATGAAGCTGTAGTTTTCAAGTTAACAGCTCCTTTTGTCTTCAGTAGAGATCGGTAATTCCAGCTCTGAAATCATCCAAATGATTCTAGTGAAGGTGTATGGGGTTTAAAAACACAGTGGAGCACTTCCTGTGTTACACATGACATCACAAGGTGGAAGGAGTGTTTTCTGTTTATGTGCAAAAAACTGGGAGTATGTTTGTGATGAGGAAACTACATTATGATCAGAAAATATCCTAATTCTTGAATAGCGGTCATTCACAGGGAGGGCATCAGGTGTAAATCTGTGTTCTGTGTTTCAGGCTTCAAACCTGTTCTGGGGGATGTGGGCGGTTCTTCAGTCCAGGTTCTCGTCCATAGACTTTGACTTCAGAAGGTGCTCTCTTACAGAACTGTTTTATTAAGTTTTTTTCAGTTCCAATACCGAATTTGATACTAAAGCTTGAAGCATCTGCCTGTAACCGATACAAGTGCAGAGACTGAAAACAGCATTTATTAACTTCATAAAAAAGACAAAACTGGTCCAAATGTGTTATGTAACTGTATTTATCTCTAAGGTAACTACAGAGCAACTTTGTGTAAATAAAGGTTTAAACATTATGAGACTTTCTGGGCCAACTACAACAGTCTTTTTTACATAACTTTATATGTCTAACCAGGATATCACCTGAAGCGATATTTAGAAGAAGATATTCAATCCATGACATTTCTCAGGATCAGCGCTGATATCCAATACCTGTAGTAGTAGTAGTAGTATTGGTACTTCTGCACTGATACTACATCTGGTTCGATTATAAGTAGAGGACAGGTTAATAGTTGTGTCATGACTTACTGACTCTCAATTGTCTCCTCTTCTCTCCCTCCATCTTCTCCTCCCCTCCTCTCTCCTTCTCTCTTCTCCCTTCTCCTCCCTCCTCGCTCTTCCTCTCTTCTTACCTTCTTGTTTGAAAATATGTGATTAAAGTCTGTTCTGTTTCAGTTATGCTGCAGCGAGACTGAATTTTTACTTTGAGAAGAGAGGCCAGTATTTGGACCTAGACCCAAACCTGGATCAACGCTCAAATCTGTGTGAATAAAAAAAAAACATCTGTCAATGTTTTTTTCATCTTTGAAAATTGTCTTAGATTCACTTGAAAAAGCCAGTATGTTTAAATATATGTGGTGCAGGTTTGTATAAAATATATATATGTTTTTTAAAGCTGCAGCACTGGAGCTGTGTCAGAGTAAATAGTTACAAAATCAGACAGTTGAACAGTTGAACAGACAGTTGACACTATCATCATCTGAGTAAAACAAACATAAAAGAAAGAGTCATGTGTGCAAAAAAAAACAAAAAACAACTCACATAATGCTGCATCTATACTGTGTTTTCAGAGTTAGAGGAGGGGCGCGTCTCACCTGTTCATTTCCTAATGAACGGGTGAGAAACACCTCCCCAGGTGTTTCCTCGTCTCCTACTTCCTCATGTGTTTCCTTGTCTCCTAAGCCCCTCTCCTCCTCCCTCTCCTCCTCCCTCTCCTCCTCTCTCTCTTTGCTCTGTCTCTCTCTCCCCTTTGTCCTCCTCCTCCTCCTCCTCTTTCTTTCTCAGAGCTCTGCACTGCCCCCTGGGGCTGTGTTCTTTCATCGCTCTCACAGATAGAACATATATTTATATATAAAATATCTAAACCTCATTTACAGTAGTCTTTTTGATGTGGGTTTTGTCTTTTCTTTTCTTCATAAACGTCGATAAAACAGAGAAACGCCTGAAGTTTAAAGATCACATCTGAGTTTAGAGCAAACAGAAATATGAATTATGACTAATAAGAAACACAAGAACAAAGAAAAAACTCTTATATTAAATACATAAAGAGAAGCTGAGACAGTTTGTTACTGTAGTTATGGTCTTGAATCATTCAGACTGATACAGTGGTGCTGCTGCTGGGGCCTTACAGTCTGTGGTTGGAGCTCAGCCTCAGTGAGTGACTGAGATCATGAACCAGGCTCAGGAGATGATGTTGTGTTGTTTTCAGTGGCCTGTGAATGAAAAGACCTCATCCAAGTAAAATACATAAACACATGTGTACGAAGCCTAAAGTGGACCAACTATTACATTTATTACTATTACATTTTTATATGTGACATTAGTCAACAGTCTTTTTGTGATAAAAAATAAATGAAAGTTAGGTTTGAATGAGAAAGCTAAAATAAAAAATCAATAGTGTATAAAACAATTTAAAAAGTATAAATATTATAGATGAGACTCAGATCTGGTCATGATCCTGGTCTGGAGGATCCTGTACACACTGACTGTTTTTGTAAACTGTATTTTCTTCAAAAACATTTGTTGAATAATCAGTTTGTTTCATTCATTTTTAAATATTTTTCTTTTGATCTTCAAACACAAAGATTATTTTTTTTCTCATCATGATATAAGACTTCAAAGAAAAGATGAAACAGCTGATCTTTGTTTAATCTCAAGAAAATCATAAAACATTGTTAACAGAAGTGTCAGACATCAGGCTAACGAGATGAAGAATGTTAAATATGATAAATATTTCACATTGTCAATTTCACAACAACAACAACAACAACAAACAGAAAAGTCTGAGAAAACTAGTCGCCGTTTAAGGGACCGGTTTGGAACATGCTCAGATCATGCCGAGGAACAAAAACATAAAGAATTGAATATTAGACTAAAACGGTCCAGGCGACATTTAAAGGTTCTATATTACACAAAACTGACACTAGCGAGCTGTGCTTTGTTTCACTTACATGTTTGAATAACACCTTTATTATTTAGTGAGAGAAGAACTCAAAATGTGCAGGGTTTGTGTGTTAAACATTTGTGAATGAAACAAAACAACAGCACGACTCCAGATATGTTTGTGATGAAGAAGCATCATAACATAGATCAGAAAATTGCATAATCATGGACCATTTAAAACTCCAAAAAGAGCTTCATCTGGAGAATCTTCAGAAATGTATTAAAGTCTTTGGTGAAAAAGCTCCAGAATGTGGCTTAAAAGAGTCATTCAGCTCCACTGTCACATTTAGCTGTGTCCCAGTAACACAAGTGTGATAAGCTGCTGAAATAAATAAAGTTGATAAACGATTATACTGAAACTATTTTATGCCACAAAAACCCCAAAAAGCAAAATTATGTCCCAAAATGATCCTAAATGTATAATATTAGCTCCAAAAATGAAATAGCAGACTGAATCACTTAAGATGAAGGTGCACTGTGCAGACCTGCTTGTTTCCATGGTGATGCTGTTGTTTGCCTGGAATGTTCCACAGTACGGTGTTAAACTTTTCTATTTTGCATTTATCCCGTTACAGATGTTTTACTGATTAAAAAAAACATGAAAAACGGTCATTCTTATGATACACTCAGACACTTCTCCATAGATCTGATCTGTTTCTTCTTCTTCTGTATCTTTTTGCTTATTGCTTGATTGATTCATTCATTTTTTTTCAGTCATAGGTACTGAAATTATTCCACAGACAGTCATATTTTACGGACTGAAAAGGTCTAGGTGTGGCTTAAAAGAGTCATTCAGCTCCACTGTCACATTTAGCTGTGTCCCAGTAACACAAGTGTGATAAGCTGCTGAAATAAATAAAGTTGATAAACGATTATACTGAAACTATTTTATGCCACAAAAACCCCAAAAAGCAAAATTATGTCCCAAAATGATCCTAAATGTATAATATTAGCTCCAAAAATGAAATAGCAGACTGAATCACTTAAGATGAAGGTGCACTGTGCAGACCTGCTTGTTTCCATGGTGATGCTGTTGTTTGCCTGGAATGTTCCACAGTACGGTGTTAAACTTTTCTATTTTGCATTTATCCCGTTACAGATGTTTTACTGATTAAAAAAAACATGAAAAACGGTCATTCTTATGATACACTCAGACACTTCTCCATAGATCTGATCTGTTTCTTCTTCTTCTGTATCTTTTTGCTTATTGCTTGATTGATTCATTCATTTTTTTTCAGTCATAGGTACTGAAATTATTCCACAGACAGTCATATTTTACGGACTGAAAAGGTCTAGGCTGAAGCTTGAGCTTATTTTCATGGAGGCAAATGAATTTAATGCTTCACTGTGGAACATTCCAGACAAAGCAATAATAGCTGTATATAGTATTTATACTTTTCAGTGACACCATGCTGGGAGTGTTCTGCATGTATCTCTATTGAAATAATGCTCTACAATTACCACAGTGACACTATGCACACATTAGTAAAAAAATCAAGAAAAAATATCAACTGGATTTAAACAGCACATTTTCAGGAACCTGTGATCGATAAAAGCATCAATGATCCTGTGAGCATCAATGAGAGATGAGAGAAGTTAATTAAATTTGTTTGCCTGGAATGTTCCACAGTACAGTGTTAAAGTGGCTAATGTTAGCTAGCTTGTGACTATAATTTTATGTAGGAAAACATGTTTAAGAGCACAAGTCTGCTCAACTGTTGTATTTCTAGCTAAATCAGATCTGTATGGTCAGATTGTAAATTCAGATTAAAGTCTAACAGAGACAGAGCAGTGCCTACAGTTAGAATCACATCCCGAGAGAATGTACATCATCAGTTTATCATGACAGGCCTAGTCGCATCTGAGGAAACACAAATCATTCTAAAAACAATTAATTTACAACAGCTCCAAACTGCTGAGGGAAGAGGAGAGGGAAAAAATATTCTTGTAGTTTATAGCACCACTTCCTGTAGTTCTGGGCATGCTCAGTTTGATTCCTGGTCGCTACAGGTGTTAGATTTATGCTCCTTATTTTCAGATTCTTCACAGATGTCAATTTCTGGTTTAGCTACATCTTCGTTAGCGTTGTTAGCCAAATTAGCCTCGTTAATTGGACAGTCCCCCTGCATCTTTTTCTCATCTGTTGTGGCTTGGTGCATATTTTGATGAAGTTTTGGTGAAATGTCGTGATTCAGTACTTCACTGGGATAGTTTGGCGAGGCCGTGGTGGTTTCAGCGCTTACTGTGGTGACAGTTCTGGGGTAAAAGTTGTCGTCGCCGCTGGTGCTAACCTGGCTAACGTTAGCGCTGCTCTCCAGAGACAAGTGAGGGAGGGGCCTGCAGGAAACACAGGGACATGTGGCAAAATACACTTTAATCTGCAGGTTTTACAGGTAAGCATGAACAATTTTTAGATTTGATTGGATTTGTAAATAAATGACAGTGTTTAGTGTAAGATTTAGTTTAGAATATCTCCATCAACCCTCTCTCTATAAGTCAGTAGCACGCGGTGACTTTTATATGTAGGCAAGCAGAGTTGGGGTGGATGCCAATATTTAATCGATAACACTTTAATAACGCCACTTTTTATGCAAAGTGCATTACAAATGATTATATTTATTTTTACTCCCATTAACTGCACTGAGCCATTCTGGAGTCAAATGAGAGTAACCATAGACCATATAGTTTATTAAAGATTTTATTGGTCAACCACTGCTTGCCTTGATTCCCCTGACCACACACCACTGCTGTAACTGCTGCGGTCAGACTCTTACCCCACACAGTAGTCCCGCCTCTCTTGCCGTCTGATTCGCAGGAGCTGTTTGTATTCGCTGATGCGCAGTCTCCGCCCCTCCAGGAAGCAGGTGCGTTTGGGGCGGGGCTTGTACTTGTAGTTTGGGTACTTCTCCAGGTGGATCTTGGAAAGTCGCGCCTGCTCCGCATAGAACGGGGCCTTCTCCTGATGGGACATGGACTTCCACCGAGAACCTGAAGGAAGTCAGGATTTGGGTTAAACCTGGGTTAGACCTGAGTTAGACCTGGTTTAGTTCTGGTTAAGTCCTGGGTCTGTGCTGGTCAGTGCTGGGAGCAACGCGTTACAAAAGTAACAAATTACTGTAATGCATTGCTTATTGCTGTAACAAACAAATGTAAGGCATTACACAAAATATTTTACTCAGTGCAAATGTCAGTAACACACATTACAATGCATTTTAACTTGGATTGAAATAGTGGGATTTTTGTTTTTCACCAGAGAGGATATGATCAGATCAGAGAAGACACATAATATTGTATATCACGTCAAATGTATCGTTAAAGGCCACACACTGCAAGGAGAATTTGCCCAATTTTGGCTGTGATTAGTGAGACGTGCCTTTTGCTGCTCTATCATATATTTTAACCACCAAACATCAGCAATGCTATGGTAACAGCCAAAATAACAAATCATCAGGGGGGACGCAAGATACAAACTCAAGAAATATAGAAAATAATTATTACTCACCTCTAGTGAAGTTGTAAATATAAAATGCAGCATCTCATCCACATTATCCATAGAATTTGTCCTATAAGCAAAAGATCAGTTCCTCGTGTGTGTCTGTTTACATCCACACAGCCTGTGTCGAGGTGAAGCTGCAGATTAGCCATAGCGACTCTACTTCCTGTTCAGCTCAGTCAGATAACACAACACCTTGCACTGGACGTATGATGAGCTAATTGAGCATCATAAGCTACATTTACAGATTGCCAAATACATATAAAAGTAATGCAATAGTTATGTAATTCCTTACATTTTTAATAAAGTATGTTGTAATGTAATGAATTACTTAAAAATTACAATAACAAGTAATAAATAATGCATTACAATTTTGAAGTACCCAACACTGGTCCTTGTTCAGTCCTGGTTTGGTCTTGATTTAGTCTTGGTGTAGCCCTGGTTTAAACCTGGTTCAGTGCTGGTTTAGTCCAGGTTTAGAGCTGGTTTGGGTTGGACCTGGGTTTGAACTAGGTTAGACCTGGTTCAGTCCTGGTTCAGTCCTGATTTAGTCCTAGTCTAGTCCGGGTTTGGTCCGGGTCAGTCCAGGTCCTGGCCTAGACCTGGTTCAGCCTTGGTGTAGTCCTTGGTTAGTCCTGGTCCAACCTTGGTTTGTTTAGTTCAGGTTCAGTCCTGGTCTAGACCAAGGTCTTACCCAGGATCTTGGAGATGCTGGAGTTGTGCATGTCGGGAAAGACCTTTAGGATCCTGCGTCTCTCATCTTTGGCCCAGACCATGAAGGCGTTCATGGGCCGTTTGATGTGAGGTTCTGAGGAGGTTCTGGTTCTGCTGCTGCGGAAGACTTGGCCTGAGCTTAGAGGAGCACCTGCAGAACAAGGAGCAGAACTATTGATACATGCAGCTGATAACATCAACATTGTGTGGGGGTGTGATGCTAGTAGGCACTGCTCTGTCTGAAGGTCTGTTAGACTTAGGCTTTATTATAACACAATCTGACCATAAAGAACTGACTTAGCTGAACAACAATAAGTGAGCTGATTTGTGCTGTTAAACACGTCCCTCTAAAATAATTGCCATATAATATATATATATAAATATATATTACCCTCTTTAGTCCTGGATTAGTTTGGTTAAGACCTTCTTACATCCTGGTTCAGTCCTGATTCAGACCCTCTTTAGTTCTGGTATATTCTTGGTTTAGTCCTGGTTCACTCCCGGTTCAGTCCTGATTTAGGCTTAGTTTAGACCCTTTTTAGTCTTATTTTATTCCTGGTTTCGCCCTGGTTTAGTCCTGGTTTAGTCCTGGTTCAGATCCATACCCTCCATGTCCTCAGGTTTGGTCAGGTCCAGGACTCTGTGGACCAGTTTTGAGTTCGGTCTCACTTTGATCTGACTTAGAGCCTCGAAGTGATGCCTCTCCTGGAACAGAAGACACCAGAGTTAAATCATATCCTGGACATATCTAACCCGCATTCCAATTCACTTTCTATTGAAAAGCCGTAGCCCCTCTGTGTGAAACTGCTGCTTATCGGTCAGAATTTCAAATTTGGAACTGGACTCAAAATTAGCCCCTATAGCTCTTAGCTTTGATGAACCTCAGAGCCAAACACTGTGGGTCACACTTACTTCATTCTTCAACAGTCTAATTAGACCTGATCTAGATCTGGTTCTAGTCCCGGTGGGTTATAGCAGACAGTCTGAAGTCTAGACTCTAGGACCCTACATAGACCGGTTCTGGGTCGATCTGAAACCAAGTCTAAACAAGCACTAAGCAGGACTAACCCATTATTAAGCCATGATTAAACCAGGTGTAGTCCAATACCTTGTCTCCGTTGTGCAGGCTAATGTGGGTCAGAGAGGGCAGTCTGGGCTCTAGACTGTGGGACTCTAGATTTTGTGGGTCCTCAGGTCTGGTCAGGTCTCTATAAGTCTGGACTTTGTAGTCTTGGTATGGTCCAGAGGATCCCAGACTGAAGATCAGATCTGAAACAGGAGAGTGATGTGAGTCTGCCCTCTCAGGTCCGAACTGGTGTAAATCAGAACTAAAGCAGGCTAAAACCTGAACTGAACCAGAACTAAACATGATCTGCACCAAGACTAAACCTAAAACACATCTAGACCATGTCTAAACCAGTACCGAACCAGGATTAATCTAGGTCTACAGTGGCCTTACCTCTCTGATGGTGGTGGATCTGGTCTGAACTGAGTTTGGACTGGCTCAGACCTGGTTGTGTTCTAGGATAGTCCTGAGTTTTGTTTGGAGACGAGAGGTTCAGAGGCTCACACTGCTCTTCCTGAAACACAAAAGACAATTTGAGTGATGAAATGGAAAGTTACAGCTTATGCTACAGGATGTTTGTGATACGGGTTTCTTTTCTGGTTATTGTGTTGCTATGAAGAAAGTCACCACATCCACTGTGGTCTCTGGCCCTGATGTCTATTTCGGAGAAGTAGGAGTAGTGACATCCGTTTCACCCCTTTACATAGTTTTGTTTAACCCTTGTCTGGTTATAAATCATGCACGTGTGTGACCCACTTTGACCCTCTCTGCTATAAGAATGTGTGTGCTGTGGTTAGCCCGCACACACTGCTCATGCACTTTGAATGATCTGTGCCACTGGGAGCTGGAAGTCAGTAAATAGACAAAGAAGAAACTGTCTGATGTTGCGATGTAACTGGAGAATTTCCTCAACAGTGAACAGAAATGAGGGTTTGATTCCTATGCTGCTGTGTCATTGAGCAAAGGACTGACTCCATGGTCCTTTCTCACCAGTCACTCTGGAACTGAACCAGGTTTAAATCAGGACTAAAACAGGACTCAACTAGGATTTAACCAGATCTGAAATAGAAATAAACCAGGGCTATACCAGAACCAAACCAAGACTAAACTGGGACTGAACCAGCTCTAAACCAGAATTAAACCAGGCTAAATCAGGATTAAAGCAGAGATAAGAGCGCTGATGTTCAGACCTTCAGATGTGGACTGCCATCCCTCTTCACAGCAGCAGGGGGCGACACCTGGTTCAACCTGGACCCAGAACAGATCTGAAGACCAGAGACCTGAGCCGAGTACCACTGCTGAAAGAGAGAAAACACGAGAGAGGAAGTGAGAAAGGAATCAAGAGGAGAGGACGTGGGGACTCCCTCAATTCTCTGCATTTAGTCCAGAGGCGGAGCTTTCCATGTCAGTCAGAGGTAAGTAACTGTTGTGTGCTCTGTTCATAATGAGCAGATATAATTACAACAAATATTAAAGGGCTCATATTTTTTTCTTGTGAGTCTAACCACTAACACAATGTGACTGTTGTTTGTTATAATTTTAGGTTTAAATGAAGCTTTGTCTGATTTTTAAGTCTGATTTTTAGATTTTTGGCAGTTCAGATGAATAGAAATGGGTTGTCATGGTTATAATAGAATGTTATGTCCGGCCCCAAGATGAAATACCGAGAGAGAGAGAGAGAGAGAGAGAGGCCTGAGCTGAGGACCACTGCAGAGAGAGAACAGAGGAGGAGAGAGCTGGACACATGGGAAACAGAAAGAGCAGCAGCGCAGAGGAGAAGAGGATGAGGACGAGTACAAAGTGTGTTTAGCTGATGTGTTTTTCTCTGACTCAGGTCCAGACGGTCCTGACTCTGCACCATCCATCACACTGACCAGCACACGTCAATCACACTGACCAGCACCTGACAATCACACTGACCAGCACCTGACAATTACACTTTAGTTCATTCAATGAGCGTTCTTCTGAGGGGGTGGGGAGTGTGGGCATATAATTAGTAGATGTGGTGTTCCATGCTAACACTATTGTTCATTTAGCATCTTGGTTAGTCTGTATTTAACATCTAGTGACACTAAACTTGAAAAAAAATCATGAAATAAACATGTTCTATTCTTTAACATGGGGACTGGCTTCATCATATATTTGTTTATGAGGGAGTATTTGGGTTGATGTAGCTTCAAGAGCATTGGTGCCGAGTGCTCAAGTCTGTGCAGACAGAGAAAAATCTATGAAAGTGTAAGAAACCACTTCAAACTGTGGAAAAAGCAGGACCTGACCCCAAAACCCCAAAATGCCAGAGGGCATGAGGTCCATGCAAAATACAACATTTCCCAATAAAATCTACGTACATACATTGCGCCCATGACTTTACCCCAAAAGTAACGTTTGTTGCAGATTTTGAAATTTGGGTGGTCATCATGTAAATTGGACCTGGGAGCTCAAAACACTCTCAGAACAGGTGTAAACTCCAGATTCCTTCAGAATGAGCTATGGAAATATCAAGCACACCAATGTGGAGAAGGTTTCAGAGGTCAAAGGTTTCTGTTTCTGAAAACCAGACGTTTTAGATCTAGAAGACCTCAACCTGTGGACCAAACCAGAACCAACAAATCTAAAATGTCTTCTGGAGCTGACTTATCTTGACTCGGATCTTTGATTTCAACATCAGATCACTCCATTGGCCAAGACAGAAAAACAATGAGCAGTATATAACCTTAAAGATTCACTAAAGTCATAAACATTAAAGACACACACACTACACGACACGGGCAACAAAAAGTGCACACCACAGACATGAGGAAAATCTTATGCAATTTTAAATCTCCAATCGCAAAGACTGTAGCGGGATATGGCTGCGTACCACACCTATTTCCTGTTTACATTAAAACCACTTGCATTGAGGCTCTTAAATGTTGAAAAGATCAGAGCACTGTACCTCTAATTTAGACACAAGTCAAAAAGTCAGGTCACGCCCCCCAAACTCAGGGAGAAGGAAATTGCAGCCAAAATTGGACAAATTCTCCTGTTGAGTACGATGGCCTCAAGAAACTGCTCAAATCGGCCTAAATGAGGATCTGGTTAAATCTAGTTTTTAAACCCGTACTGGTCTTACTTGTACATGACAGGAGGTGAGTCCTGGAGCACTCAGAGGGGGCGGAGCCAACTGCAGTGGGAAAAACTCACCTGAAACACAACAGGGACAGTACTGAACCAAGAGCAAATACATCTGTCCTTCTGCATCACCTGCACAAGCTGAAATCCACCTCACGCTCACATTAAAGACATGACACAAAACTACCTCTGCTGACTTGAGCACTGCTTTAGAAAAACATGGTTGTCATGGTCATGGTTGCTATTGTAGCAGGTCTGTACCTGGTCCAAACCTAAACTAAACCTAGTCTGAACCTGGTCTAAACCTGGACTAAAACTGGACTAAACCTGAACCAAACCTGGACTGAATCTATTGTCTAAACCTGGTGTAAAACCTGGACTAAACTTAGATGAAAGCCAGAATAAACCCGGTCTAACCCTATTGGAAACCTTATAATGTTGTTTCCCCATTACAAACATACCTGGAGTTACCTGGAGGTTTGACTCATTCACACATTTTTAACACAAAACCCCTGCATATTTAGGCTTAGTTCTTCTCTCAAACAGAAAACACTCTATTGCACCTTGACCAGAAGGTCACTATTAACTTGAAAACTACCGCTTCATGACAACAGTTAAACAGAGCATTTGAGCTTTAGCGATGTAGACAGATTAGTAATAAAGACGACTTGAAAACTACCGCTTCATGACAACAGATGGTTAAACAGAGCATTTGAGCTTTAGTGATGTAGACAGATTAGTAATAAAGACTTATTCAAACATTTAAGAATGAAACAAAACACAACCCCTGGTATGTTTTTGATGAGAGCATTATATCATGTCTTAAAGCTCACAGGAGTCAATTTTGTGTAATATAGGAGCTTTAAAAATGTTTACAAGGTTTTACAGCTGAAAAAAAATAAATGTGTGTGATTTTCTGTGATGAGGTGACACTGGGTCAGACACATGAACATGTCTGAACAAAAACATACAATTGTGCCTAATAGAAACATGAGATTCCATTACAGCGAATCACATCAAGATAAACCGTCATTTAGGAGGTTAAAGATGCACTGTGTCATTTTTCCAAAACCTGCTTGTTTGGCCTAGAATGTTCCAGATAATGGCATTAAACCTAAACCATCTCCACTTACTGTTCAAGCAAATGCTTTTGTGACAATAACAACACCTGTACTAGAATGAATGATCGATATGTTTAATGCCAGAGTGTGGAACATTACAGTCAAAATATTAAGATCTCCAGGTAGCGGAGTGTCCAATAGGAAAGTTATATGGGACTAAACCAGGACTGGACCAAGACTAAACCAGGACTGAACCAGGGCTGAACCAGGACTAAAGTTATTGACATTTTCTTGCATATGTGATGCTCTATTGATTGAGCCCCTCTCTCTCTCCTCGGCTCTCTCCCCTCTCTCGGCTCTCGGCTCTCCCCTCTCTCAATCTGACACATCTGTTAAACTCTGACAAACTGACTCTTCACAGTAAGAGGCTCTGGACTCCTGCTGGGCCTGAAAGGGTTTCTGTGTTCAAACCAGACTAGAACTGGACTAGAACTGGACTAAACTAGGTCTTGGGAAGACCCAAGAGACCCAGGGTGAGGTGCAGGTGAGGAGGGGGAGGGTCCAGAGAGCGCACCTGGAAGAGCTCAGGAAAGTGGCACAGATATAAAAGTTAAGTCAGTCAGCAGTCAGTTCTGGTTTAATCCTGATTCAGACCCGGTTTAGCACTGTTTCAGACACGGTTTTAGTCCTATTTTTTCCTAGTTTAAATCTAGTTCAGACTTAATTTAGTCCTGGTTCAGTCATGTTTTTTAGTCCTGGTTTAGTCTTAGATAAGTCTTGATTTAGTCCTGGTTCGGTCCTGGTTCAGTCCTGGTGTAGTCCTGGTTTAGTTCTGCTGCAGTGCTTGTTTAGATGTTTAGGTGTAGAGTTGTGTGATACTGACCTCTGTAGGGTGACAGCAGGCCCGGCGGCTGTAGGGGGCGCTGTTCTGGAGGAAACATCATGAGAGGACTCACATGACCCTGCACCTGCACACACACACACGCACACACGCGCACACACACACACACACACACACACACACACACACACACACACACACAATGGTGAAACCAGCACATGATACTGTACATGATACTGTGTTGATATTGCAGCTGATGTCATCAAGATTCCCTGGGCGAGTGAAATGAATCTAACTGCTAACAGGTATCCACACTTTAAACTCTGCCCCTGCAGCCAGGTTTTTGAGATCTTTAATCAGGGCAGTTCTGTGTGATGTCGTGTAGTACCTGAAATTGCAGATGCCACTGCAGGAAGTGTTTGCACTCAAATTACCAAAAATAAGCACTAGGAACAGTAGATAAGGCTATTATAAAAATATATAAACAATTAGACTTTACTTTTAGATCCACTTCCACACTCAGACAGACCAGAGCCTCCAGGCCTATTCAACTTAAACCCTGTATTTTTTCTTGGGGTTTAAGAAAATCTTCAAAATGTAGTTGCTAATTGTATTGTTGACATGGAAAACTCTTGAAAAAGCTGCCTTCAGACTCCAGACTGAATTCCAGCTGAATTCATTGTAATAACTTGCAGAATATTGTCATATTTAACCTGTATCCACTGTTATCCACTACATTCTCTGTTCATAAGTGGTCATTACCAGTCCAAGCGCCCAAGTCGCAGGTAGTGTATTAGTAGTACTAGTACTATAGTAGTACCTGTATGTGTTGCTGGAGGAGACTGATCTTGTGCTGTTGTTGCAGAAGCTGCTGCTGCTGTCGAGCTATCTGAAAAACACACATTTTAAATATTTTGCTTTAGTTTATTTGACTCATATTATTTCTATAATCATTCATTCATCCATAAAACCATAAAATCATTCACTCGTTTTGTCTCAGCGAGTATTGCACTTGAGGAATGTAGTGAGTTGTGCCTATAGAAGTAGTACTCTTCAAATAGTAGTAGGCTGTTTGCTATAGTAATAGCTCTACTATAGTAGAAGTACCTGTATTTGTTGGATTCGTGCTAACTCCAGACTCTGTCTCTGCTTCTGTCTCTGTGCGGTGGCCATTCTCTTCTGCTCCTCCTGGGACATGGCCAACTGTCCTCTGAGGGATGCGAGCTGAGAGACCAGAGAGGACACATCTGTAGGACCTATGAAGGAGACAAGGAGGGAAAAAGACAAGGAGAGAAGATCTAAACCCAGTTTTAAACAGGAACTGTAATCATCAGCAGAACTATAACCTGATTTATCACATATTAATATTGATTTTTCATTGGTGATGTTTCTAAACTTTTCACATTCATTTTCCTTGTGTTTCCCTGGTCTTTTTCTGGTGTTAGTATTTCCTGGCGTTTCCTTGTGTTTCTGACAAGTTTTATTCAAACTTTTGTCTTTGGGGCAAAAACAAAGGTCTGAGTCTCTAAAGATGCATTGAACCAGGGCAGCTCGGGGCCAGAAAGGACTACAGCTCCCAGAATGCACCAGGGCAGCTCAGAGAGAGAAGAGACTACAGCTCTCACAATGAACCAAGGCAGCTCAGGGCCAGACTGGACTATAGCTCCCAGAGTGCATCAGGGCAAGTCAGGTCCAGCCTAGACAGTTGACTACAGTTCCCATGATGCACTGCAGCAGGGCAGAGCACACAGCACATACAGTCAAAGGGGATACAAGGACTAAAGCTCTCATCATGCACCAGTGCCCTTTAGAGGTCTGTACTGATCTTATTACAAAAGAGAACACACACGTTTAAGAAACGTACTGCAGAGTATTCATGTTTTTAACTCTGGTCTGTGTGAAGAGTAAGAGGAATAGTCTGACCCACAACCTCCTCACTGAGAAGAGGAGACAGGGATGACAACTCTGCCAAATTAAC
This sequence comes from Scartelaos histophorus, assembly GCA_000787155.1. Taxonomy (NCBI): domain Eukaryota; kingdom Metazoa; phylum Chordata; class Actinopteri; order Gobiiformes; family Gobiidae; genus Scartelaos; species Scartelaos histophorus. Next base: position 25,748 of record KN489147.1, on the reverse strand, counting down.
ACGGAGAAGACATCTGTACTCCATCATAGACTGTATAAAAAAGTGGACTAAGCGAGTGTGACGTCACCCACAGCCTTCAGCACCGCTCAAATCCGGCTGGAGATGCACGAGTGAATCTGGAGCCAGGCTCTGTGATATGAATAGGATTAAAATAGAAGAAATAAAATTAAGGATCATGCAGAGCGGGTTAATAAGAACATTTTAAGACCAAGATGACGAGGCTCACAGCAAGGTACAGAGAAGAACATTTTAAGACCAAGATGACGAGGCTCACAGCAACAGGTACAGAGAGAAGAGCCACAAGATCCTAATGTAAGTCAATGGGAGCCAGAGTCAGAAGGAGAAGAGCCTCCTGGAGCACTTCCTGTTTGGCACGCGGCGGCTAACACGTTAGCTATGTCCATTCATATATATGGTCTATGCACTCCACTCAGAGAGATTAGGAGTCTAACAACTTCACAGCCTCCTACTCCTGATTTAGTCCTGGTTCTGTCCCAGTTCAGTCCCAGTTCAGTCCTGGTTTAGTCCTGGTTTAATCCTGGTTTAGTCCTGGTTTAGACCAGGTTTAGTCCTGGTTTAGTCCTGGTCTAGTTCTGGTTTAGTCCTGGATTAGTCCGCAACCAGAGAGGAGGCAGGCTGATCTTTCTGCTACAGGGAGAGGCAGGTTACTCACTGTTGTCCAGGTGGTGGCGCTGCAGCTCCTCCAGTCTCTTTTGCTTGAGGGAGTGCACCACATTGGCCAGACTGCCACGTCGGCTCTCTGCAGTGGCGAGCGAGGTTCTCATTTTGTAGGAGGAGGAGGTGGGCTCAGGAGAGGCCACAGGGCAGTGTCCGGGTGAGACTGGGTCAAATCCTGGTCTAGACGTGGACTTAAACAGAACTCGGACACATCCAGAAACCTAAGATAGAACACAGGACTGGTTTACTTTTATGTAGAGAAAAAACATTGCAGCTGTTTAAAATATGAATGTTAATACTCAATAAGTAGCCAAAAAGATAAATAAAGCATAATTATATAAATGTATATAAGTCAAAATAAAATAGAAAAATAAGGAATAAAATATAAAATCACAGCTATATACAAGAGGTCATAGGAAGACAGTGCAACAGTGATCTGATGATTGACAGGACACAGGGATATCTGTTACATAAGAGTGAGTTGTTGTACAGTTGTAGGGAGTATTATCTGTAACATCTTTTATATTACCATGAGGACATATATCTTTGTAATCCCTCAGTCACACAGGTATGTTCCATAGTGGTCAGTGGGTGTGTACTAGTCTCTGTGGTCTTATATTTGTTCTGATACAGCTTAAGATCATTCTTAAGGTGTGAATGAGACTTTTTTTTTGTATTGAAACCTGCTCAAAAGCGTTTCTAGTGTCGATACTAGTTTTAGTATTGATTAATATTTGATTTGTAATAATTTTCAGAACCCATCTCCACAGATCTGACCTATACCTTGACCTGTAGTGTCATCTAGAAACATATCACTCACCTGTCCCGGAGGCGTGGTTTCGTCCCATTGGTCGGCGGGCTCAGAGGAGGGCTCGCAGCTGATTGGCTTTGTAGCGTTTCGAGGCTGCAAGGCATCTGCTCTGTTTGGCTGTGGCGCTAGTAAATGCTCTGCTGTGATTGGTTCAGGTTCAGGGGAACGGTCGTCCAAGATGGGCTCTGTCTGGGGGTCATGTGACTGGTCTTCGGCCTGTGATTGGCTGCAGTGCTCTTCCTCATCTTTGTCGGAGAAAAGAGTCGACGACATCTAAAAGACAGTATAAAACAGTTTAAAAGCAGCTCCTCTGACCCTCTCCTCTGACCCTCTCCTCTGACCCTCTCCTCTGACCCTCTCCTCTGACCCTCCCCTCTGACCCTCCCCTCTGTTCCTCTGCTCTGTTGTTCAGTTCTTTGTTTAAATGTGAATTATGCAGGTTGCAGATGTCTGATCCATCTTTAATAGCACATGTTAAATCTTTTGTCAGGACAAGAAAATTAAATATGAAAATGTAACTGTTAAGTACGGTGTGTGTGTAAATAATGAGAAAAGTTTTGCGTGAATGAAGTAAATTATGATGAAATTATAATATAAAGTTAGAATATTCATGTGACAGGCGTAGAAAACCCAAGACAAAACCTAGTCCAAACCAAGTCTGAACCAGGGAGAAACAAGGTCCAAACCAGGTCTAAACCAGGACTAAAACTGGGACTAAACCAGGACTGAAACAGGGCTAAACCAGGTCTAAATCAGGACTAAACCAGGTCTAAATCAGGACTACAACTAGGACTGAACCAGAATTAAACCAAAACTGAATCAGGCCTAAACCTGAACAAAGACTAAACCAGGACCACATTTATGATTCAAACATAAAGTTGCAGTTTAAAATTTGACCTAAAACAATGTGACTCCTGTTCCAAAGAAACAAATCATTTTAAAATTTAACATTAAAAACATTTAATTATAAATTCTCCATTTTGTCCCATCTGCCTCTGAGCTTGTCTCTCTGTGCCTCCTGTCACCTCCTCTCACTGTCAAAGAAAAGCAGAGCCAGAGGAGCAGACAGGAGCAGAGTCCTGAGCCCTGTAGTGTATTGTGTACTACAGTACTTCACAGTACCACAGTATACCTAACAGTACTTCAAAGTAGTTCAGAGCCGTATTTTATCAGCGCCGACAGTATTATCAGAGTGGACAGAGGCAGACTCCCACCTTATCTGAGGAAGACACTGCTCTGTCCTACTGCGACCTTTATGTACTCATCTGAACTACAATTAAGACCGATAATACTACAACTATTACTACTACTAAAGCTATTACTACTATGGATACTACTACAGCTACTGCTGCAGCTATTACTACAAACACTTCTGACACTACCTATATGAGTACTATGTTGGTCCAGTCAGTTTCACCTCAGGCAAGACAAAAGGCTCAGAATGTCCTTCACGCCCCTGTCAGTCATCACCTGTCACTCAGTCTGCCCCTGTCAGTCTGCACCTGTCAGTCTGTCCCTGTCTCTCTCTCTCTCTTTCTCTCTCTCTCTCTCTCTGGGCAGCTGTGACCACCAATGTGAATGACCAATGACATGTGAACTGTCCTCAGACTGGACAATACAGAGCAGGAGCCAGAATTCCATGATCCAGAACTTTCTGCAGACAAAATATAAATCCAGAACCGTTCATAATTATTATAGCACATTTAAGCATTTGCTCAGATTTCAAAGTTTTAGATATATATATATTTAACTTAACATGTTAATGGCTGTTATGGCCGTTTATTGTATCCTGCGCGCGTGCTCCAGTGCGCTCTGTGTGTAAAGCAAAATGTCACCGTTTTGGCGCAGCGTTAAAACACCGTTACAGCCACAAATTTTACCTTTTTGTAAACTTGTAATTCATGAATATTATTTCAGCGTGAGCTCAGTGCTGTTATGTATCCAATGGGACATAGTGGTCACTCTCCCTGTTATGCGCTCTGCATGAGACTTTAGTTTATTAGAAATAGCTCGTGTCTCTTATTAAAGCTTTTAAGTGCCACAGTTGGGTAACACCAGGACTAAATCATGGTGTAGTTTAATCATGCTACGTTCAAACAGTTGAAAGTTGTGAACAGAGCAGAACAGATACTTTTTCGTGTTATGCACTAATTTTGGGTTTATAGCTTGACTTGGTAACATTCTTGCACAGTACCTCATTACACTGGACGCCTGATCCTGCCGCTCTTCGTGAGTATTACGCGCGTGTTTGTAAAATATGCCTTAAAATATCTAATCTAATTCTTATTTTTAAAACGTTTTTAAAGGTGTACTACGGAGGCAGACCCTCCTCCAGAAAATGTTCACAATCATTTTTAAAATAAATAAATAATAAATCAATTAAAACAAAAATGTTTTCCTCCTTCTTGTGTATTCGGGGTCAGGTCGCTGCAGAAGCGCGCCGCCTCCGCACACGCTCCTCGCCTCCACGTGCTTCTACTTTCTTACAATTTCAACTTTCTCACTAAACAAATCTATAAACACAAAAGAACGTTCTTACCTTGAATTTCAGCTCATGGAAATCAGGTGTAACACAAAACTCCAGAGAAATCCAAACAGAATTCTGTTTAAAAGTCCAAATGAGTCCTCCATCTTCCGCTGTACGTCTGCTATGATTCCTTATATTACCGTCATTTTGTTTTCTGTTTTTTATGTATTATTTCTTTTTTGTTTTTGTTTTTTTGTTGGCGTGAAGTTCCTGGAGACTTTTCTTGGGCACGCGCTGGAGGATGAGAACCATAAAGAGTGAAACTGAAAAGAACCCCTCCCACGACAAGAAGACAAGGAGATAGGCGAGGAGGCAAGGAAAGGTGGGAAGAAGAAGAAAGGCTGCAGCTTTTTAAATAGATGTTTACTATTTTGTGTTTAGTTGTTTAATTTTGTTCAATTAGGCAATATTATCAATATAATAAAATACATTCAAATCTCAATGTGTCTGTTTTCTTTGGACAATGGATGCAGCTTTGTTGTTCTCTGTATTTATGCTAAAGCTGCAGGTGCAGTCTGTCCTAATGCACATAAACCATAGACTGTATAAACATTTATATATATAGTCTATTTATAAAACACAAAAAACAAGCAAACAAATCAATAACTTACTGTACGCCAGAAATTAGTATTTAATAAATGAATTTATAAGAAACACCTACTTATTTATTTATTTATTTATTTATTTATTTATTTATTTATTTATTTATTTATTTATTTATTTATTTATTTATTTATTTTTATTTATTTATTTAGTTTTGTTTTTTTCTCGAGTAGCTTGTGTTAAACTTTTGGATAGTATTTTCCCTAGTGTGATGAGATCAATCTGGACGGCTGTAATGTTGTAATCTGTAATGTTTTTCAAATTCCCTTTAAAATTTGCTTCTTGCTATAAAACTATCATTTATTTTCAGGTATTATGCCAATTGAAGATTCAGCACAGGGACCTTAAGTATAATCTTGGCAGGAATACTTGTAACTGAGTACATTTTACTCACTGTATTAACTATATATTTGCAGTACACTTTCCACCGCCAGTGTTTGAAGTAACTGAATACATGTAACAGGAATACGTATACTGAATATTAATTTGGGTAACTGTATTCTAGAACAGTTGCTTTTTCATTTGGTGATATTCACAATACAGTTACTATTCTATAATGAAAGGGATACATGGCTTTACTTTTTAGCACATAATTAAAATATAACACACTGCTCTTGTGGTGAGTGGATGTGCGGTTTTTCCTGCTATGATCAGTAGTAAATAAGTGATAAATAAATACATAACAAACAGTGAAACAAATAGAAAGTTGTTTTTAGTATTTTTAATGAATGCTTGCTTAATTAGTTTTTAATTTAAATGCAACTCAATGTAAAAATATTCAGAACACTCTCTGAATAGACCATGTATCAAAATACGTTACAAAATACATTTTAATACAAGTATTCAGTACTCCGTAAGTAAATACATTTTCCACCACTGAGATTCATAGATAAACTTTATTCTAGTTTTTGTTTTTT
>KN489147.1:4589-17349 GCA_000787155.1 Scartelaos histophorus | reverse complement strand
ATAAAGTCTTAGGAATTAAAACTGTTTGGTGTCTCTGTATGGTTCAAATAGGGATGTTCCAATTCAAATCAAACTGAAATGTAAATGAGGCTCTGCAGATGGTTTCAGACTTTTATTTGACGTTATATTAAACTGTGAGTGAACAAAAACACAGTGACAGTGTTAGCCTTTAGTTCAGTCAGTCCCACAACAGAGTATAAAAGAAAAAGTATAAATTATTATTAAAATGATAATTTCCTTAAGTGTTCATGAACTAAATAAATCTTTATTAAACATCTATTTTCAGTCTTGAATTCTGGTTAATCCTGGAGAGATTCAGTTGTCCTCCGCAGCTGCTTTCCCTGCAAAAATATGAGAAAATTTAAGTTATCAACATGGTTGTAATGAAAATACATAAATAGTACTATAACTAACTTCATGGTAATAAATTATCTATCTATAGTCTAAAAAGAATTGGAGATGAGGAAGGAGTGTTCTGCTCCAAGAGACAACAGCATGAATGTGATTGAAAATTATCCAAAGATTTAGTAGTTCATTTAGCTCAATGTGCTAATTACAGTTTTTCCTTTTTGAGTTCTAGTTCAGTTCTGGTTTAGCCCTGCTTTAGTCCTTGTCCAGTCCTGGTTTAGTCCTAGTTTAGCGCTGGTTCCTCACCGGTCCTCAGGAGTCTTCCTTTTATTGACGCCTGTTTCATGATTTTTTGCTGCTGCTGCAACACCGCATCCAGTTCAGAAAAGTCCACAAAGACCTGAAAGCTGAGAGCAAGATACAACGTAACACATCCTCTCCTCCTCCCCTCCTTTGACTTGTAGCCCTTGACCAGGCCTGGTGTAGTCCCAGTTTAGACCTGTTTCAGTCCTGTTTTAGTCCTGGTTCAGTCTTGGCTCTACCTGGACTTGGTGAGCATGTTCCTGATACGTTCCGCTCTCTCTTCTCTCTGTTTTTGCTCATCTGGACTCAGGACCTCCTCTGGATCTGGGTCCAGTCTCTCTGGGATCTGGACTTTCTCGGGTCTTGACAGCTGTGGACCAAAAGGAAACCCGTTACACCTCAGTGACCCCTCTTGTTCACATTAAACTATGTCATCATTTAAGATGGAAGCAGGAGTTTCAGCTTCTTGTTTATAGATGCCAGTTTAAGTACCATTCAAAAGAAACCGAATTGTTAATTTCCATGACAACATCACCATCAGTCCGAAACCGAAGGATTTAAATGGAAGGGAGGGTAAGTTTTTGAAAGAAGTCTTCAAACTTATGATCCTTGTGTAATCCTGTTTTTGTCCTGTTTTACTCCTGTTTTAGCTCAGTCTTGGTTTAGTCCCGGTTCAGTCCTGGTCTAGTTCTAGTTTAGTCCTAGTTTAATCCTATTTTAGAGAGTCACTTCAGCCTTTGACCTCTTTGCTGATGTCCAGGTCAAACTCCGTTGGTTCCGTCTCTCTGATACTTTTCTCTGATTGGACCGTTTCACTCTGGGCCCGCCCCTCATTGCTCTGACCCTCTGTCACTGGTCGCTCCTGCTGCCAATCAAACACCTGAGGACATAACAGGCCAAAGTTACAACTCAGAAATTAACTCAATGTGTCAGCCAAGGAGTGAAGCAGTTTAAATAAGGCTAACAGCAATAGCTAACAGTAGGGAATTTAAAAAGACAATAAGGAAACAATATTAGAACATTCAACTAATTCATGATTAGAGGATATAGGGAGGTCATCTGACACATAGGAACATTTCTGAACATTTTACAGAGGTCTGAGCTAAAGGGTTAACAGCTTTTACAAACAATAAGATTAGAGATGGACCGATATGGGTTTTTTCATGGTCAACATCGATACTGATGTGCTGATACTGACTATTATACAGTACTTAGTATTCAGAGCAGGACATGGTCAATAAGCTCTGATGATATTTTTGGGTTGATTTTGGTTATTCCCGACAAATTCTGTAATTTAAATTGACTACAAACTCTTTTATACCACAAAGAGGGAGACCTGGTTAGTCATGTTTTGTACAGTTTTAAAATAAAGCTTCATGTGTATTACATAAGCAGCTGGTCGGGCCAAACTAAATTTAGCTTAATAAACTAAATAAGCTTAATAGATTTAAGGCTGATACACTAAAAAGTGCAAAGATTGGCCTGATATTTTGGCCAATAAATCGGTCTATGAGATTTCAGTAATTAACATTTTTAGACCAGTAGCAGCAGTTGTAGCAAGAGCAGCAGTAGTAGTAGTATTTGTACTTTGTGTGTGTTGTGTTGTTACTTGGTTAAATCAGAGCCATGCAGCAGAGCACCACCTCCTGGTCACGTCCAAAACTCCAAACAGGATCCAACAGTGAAGAACAAACATTTACGCAGAAAGAGAGAGAGAAGGGGGGGTTTGAAGAGTGAGTGGTGAAAGAGGAGAGAGAAAGAGAGAGCTGGAGAGGGATAGAAAGAAAGAGGTAAGGACAGAGAGGAAGAGGTTCATGCAGAATTACCCCACACTAAACCAAGAGGCAAATTAGTTCATAAATAATTTCACAAATATTACACTATTAAACTTCACATAATTCACACTCCTAAAATAAATTCCTGCATTTTGGGGTTAGACAGAAGAGCAGAGCCACAGTGTAAAGCCACAGCCGTTTATTAAGTGCAAATCTAAGAATCATCAGATCAAATCATCAAATATGAACTCCTTAAAATGTTAACTGTTCCTGTGGATCTGAGACGGAACATTCGGATTTGGAGAAAAACAGGAACAGACATAAAAAAATAAGGCAAAGACGGATTTAGTCTGACTGAAGAATTGTTTGATGAGTGAAATTAGACATAAAAAAATAAGGCAAAGACGGATTTAGTCTGACTGAAGAATTGTTTGATGAGTGAAATTTGGAGAATTTAAATAGGGGGTGTTTTGTTTCTTTACCATGTTATAACGTTCTCTCATCACAAACACGCCTAAAGAGTGTTTAGATGTCATCCATGCATGTCTGAGTAATCGAAAGATCTCTTCCAGGCTCTGTTCAAACACCTTTGTGGCTAGCAGTACAAGCCTATAGAAGGCTCTGCTCACAAGCCTACGGCACCCATGCTCACACATGACAATTCCCAATAAATATACAAAAGATCCAAAACTGTACACAGCAACTTGACAAACTTGATGCAATGTGCAGTAGTTTCAGTAGCAGGATGTGCTCTGAAGGGGGAGTGACTTAACACAGAGAGTAAGAGGAGGGGGGACTCAGAATGTCAAAAACAAAAGTGAAACTTATAAAACATTTTAATATGTTGTTTTGGGCAACTATAGCATAATAAAAGGCAACATCTTAATATGTTATGTGGGTTAGGGTTAGTAGTGACCTCATAGAAGTAAAACATGAATCTACTGTTTTCACTCTCACTGACTATCTGAATTTAGAGTGATTGCTCAATAATATTTATTCTCCTGTATTCAAGACATCTTTGCTCTAATCACAACCCCTGTTTTCATTGCCATTGGTACACGCCCACTGTGACGTACACACTTCAGTCTTGCATCATGTTGTGATTTGGGTAGAAAAAAAGAAAAGAAAAAAAGTGATGTGCAGTTATCCATAGGAGCAGCACTCATTTATTGTGATTTCAAATGTTCAAGTTACAAAATAATGATCCACAGGCTTCATAAACTATGACTATAGCAGACACAGGCTATGTGTCTGCTCCTGTTTTTCCTCCAAGCGTCTCTATGTTTCTATTGCATCTGAACACCACAGTGAGTCTCCTCTTTATACAGAAGTCTATGATGTAAACACAGTTATTTCATTTAACTATTGCTGTTTCCACTCAGGGAATTCTGGGATACGGAGTCTACACAGGCCTGGTGCATCATGGAAAGTGCAGGCTGAGCTCTCAAAGCATCATGGGAGCTTTAGTTCTAAAGTCCATCGCACACAGGTTAGTCCATTCAAACACATGCAGTTTAGCACTGTTAGCATCTCCCATAGAAAACAAAGGCAATGTTAGCAGCAAGCTAACACCAGAGTTTAAAGCAGTTCAGACTTCACCAAATCTGCCATAGAAATCTCTCTCTCTCTAAAAATCTAGATTTTTACTTAAGACTTTTAATATTGTAAATAATTTTATAACATTAAATATTTTTAAAAATATATACAAAATATTTACTGTAAAAAAGTCAGTGCTGGAGTTAGTCCTGGTTTAGTCTTGATTTAATCCTTGTCATGGTTTAGTGGTCTATTCCTGGTTTAGTCCTGGTTCAATCCTGATTTAGTCCTGGTTGAGTCCTAGTGTAGTCCATGGTTTAGTGGTCTAGTCCTGATTTAGTCCTGGTCTAGTTGTGGTTTAGTCTTGATTTAGTCCCTGATACATAAATTATTTCAAACCTACACCAAATCATAAAAGTTCAGTTTTATAGCTAGATTATTGTGAAAACAAAACTGTTCAGACTGAGGACTTTATGTGTGATTCATCTATGAAAATAATACAGAATAATACAGACATCATTTTTAGAGGCACTGCAGTAAATCCCTGTCAAAGTAATATTACTATTTCGATGTTTAAATAACATATTGATTAACATATTTTTCTGTATAAATCTCCATCTGTTTGATTTGGTGTCGTCTGAACTTTTACAATCACAATTCTGTCATTTTTTTCTTCATTGCCCAAGACCATTTCATGATTTCTTTTGAACTCAGGTGGAAAAGGCATAAACCGATTTCAAAGGCACTTTCTGGATGATTTAAAGCAAAACTTAAGTCCCAAAGCTTCACATCTAAAAGTAATAATAAGAATATTTTAAAGTGTAACTAAACACTAAATCTACTCACTGTGGATGTGGGCAGAATTCAGGTGTTTAGCACTACTTTAAAATGTAAAGAGCTTATGACAGGTTGGACCACTCTTTTACTGGGGAACTCTGTAAATGTTAGCAGCCATGTTATACACTGGGCCAAAACTTGTCTAATGTAGAAATCATGATTTGGGAATAAGTAAACCTTAATTTTTTAAAATAATGGGCAAAGTATTGGCCACTTCCTGTGATTTTCAACATATTTCTTTTCTCTTTTTTCTTCACAAATTGGTTTTTGAATAATATAAAACTAGAATTTATATTTACAACAGGTATTATGCCACCTAATAAAAAGATAAATCAGAGCATAGTCAAAACCCGTCATAAGCACTTTAAATGATGGCACGAGTTTTACATTCTGCAGTGTCAGAGGGTCCCCGAAGGGGGCAGTGTTTTAGCTTCATATTCACTTTATTTCTCATAATTCCACGTTTCCTTTATTTTAGGTTTTTTTTCAGTGTCTGCAAAATTGTCCAGTCTCCCTTCATCTGTTCTTCGTTTGATCAGAGACATTAGGTTTAGGTAAAGTCATACTGTTACCAGTAAGTCCAGAGTAAAATACACATGTGATCAGAGAAATGGGCTGTTTCTGAATGTCCACGCAATGCCTGAATTTAGGCCACTGTTTAATGGTCACACATTTTTAGTGGTGTCTGAATGTTGAGTTGGTGAAAAAGTAGTTCATTCAAAATTTCCCACAATGCACCTTGAAAGGTAGTGTCCAGCGGGGGAGAAATTCAGACACAGCCCTGGTCTCACTGAGAACTGACCCTGGTCCGGTTTAGTCTGAACCAGTCAAAGTTTCACTTTGGTCCTTGTTTATGTTTGGTTTAAAAGTCTCAGTCTCCAATTGTGTTCTGCTCTGATTATTGATACTTTGCAGCTGATGTCACCGACCTTCTCTGAGGGTGTGATGTTAACTGTAGGCACTGCTCTGTCTGAAGTTCTGTTACTCTGTTTTAACACAATTTGACCAGGAAAAACTGACTTAGATGGAACTACAACAGGTGAGATGGTAAGTGTTGTCCCTCTCAAATAACATTACAGTCATAAGCTAGCTAGCATTAGCCTACAGTTAGCATTAGCGTTAGCATTAGCCTTCAGTTAGTCACTTTTACCTTTTCAATGAAAATCAAACACATCAACAGGACCGTGAATGCTAGTATTGATCACAGGTTAGTGAAAATGCGCTCTTTAAATCTATTTTGTATTTTTCATTGAGTTAAAACATCTTTGGCAGTGTGTATTGTGTCTCCATGTTAGCTGCTAAACATTCCACCATAGAGATACATGCAGAACACCCCCAACGTGATATCACTACAAAGTATCAATGAAACTCTGTAAGATGGCAGAGGGTCTCTGGTTTAAAGCATTTAAAGTAAGTCAATTATTTCATGTTTATGGTCATTAGTCGATGTCAGTCTCCGCCCACTGCTGGCGATTGATTTCTCGCCGTATTTCTCGGGAGCGATTTCGACTGCTGCTGCGTTTGGGTGTGGGGGGCGGGGCTTGTGCTCGCACGAGGGGAGTGGCACACACCTCAGGCCGTGGTGTGCCGGAGCTGCGTTCTGACTGGCCGACATTCCTTTGTCTGTCCCGCCCTAGTGTCCTCTGCTGGAGCCGCTGCGCCTGCTCATGCGCACTCATCCTGCCACGTGATTGGACAGCACCCGCCCAATCTCTGTCCAGCGTTGGGGAGGAGGAGGAGCATTCTAAGGCGCTCTTGGGGCGCTCCTGCAAGAGGGAAAAGGACAATAACATATTTAGTCCTGGCGCAGTCCTGGTGCAGTCCTGGTTTTGTTCTGGTTTCGACCTGGTTTGGTCCTGTTTTGTCCTGGTTTAGTGCTATTTTAGTCCTGATTCAGTGCCGGATCGGTCCTGGTTTAGTCCTGGTTTAGTCTTAGATTCTAACCTTCTGATTGTCTCCTCTCCTCAGAGTGACGAAGGCTGAGACCGAGCTGTGGCTTAGTCCAGATGAAGACCTTCCCAGACCTGAGAGAGAGAGAGAGAGAGAGACAGAGAGTTACATCTCCATGGAGACCAGACCACCAGAAAAGTGACATAGTGCAGCTTTAATACAGACTCTGACCTGAGGTACTTTCAGGCTCCAAAGGTAACTCTGGTTCACTGAGGAATGACCGAAGATCAGACTGGAACTGAGAAGAACTGGGTCAGAACAACCTAAAACTAAACCAGAACTAAACCAGGAGTAAGCCAGGACTAAACCAGGACTAGACTACACCACGTTCCAAATGTTTATGCAAATTGTGTTTAAGTGTCATAAAAGGTAAAATATTTTGTTTTTAACTTTCCCTTGTAGCTGCAAATACCATAGAGGACGTGTTTTAGAAAATGACTACACTGATCACACAGAGTCATTCAGAGCAGAGAAGACAATTTCAACATCCTGCAGACATTTTTGTCAGACCAGAGAAGCAGCAGGGAGAAAGACAACTATGGATGAGACCTGGGAGGATTTCTCAGTGGTGGGACAATATAACCATGTTCTTTCACAGTACAAAAAGAAAAACAGTGCTTTCCGAGGCCAAATCATCTTCATGCATGACAATGCACCATCTCATACTGCAAGGAATATCATTGGCTGCTACGGGCATAAAAGGAGAGAGACTCATGGTGTGGCCCTCATCCTCAAGAGGGCAGGAGGCAGTTCACAGCCAAACAGCAGCTCTGGGAGGCTATTCTGACATCCTGGAAAGAATTTCAAGCAGAAACTCTCCACAAACACACAAGTTCAATGGATGCAAGAAGTGCAAAGCTACTATCAAATAAGGGATCCTACGTTAAAATGTAACTCGACATATTAAGATGTTTTGATTGAAATAGGTTTTGATTTCAGTAATATGCTAATGCTTCTAATTGAAAAATAAACAAATTAACATTTTCATTTCTTTACAACAATAAGAGTGCAAAATAATTTGGAATAGTGCATTTTACTTTTTTTTTCCGTAAAAATACTGTTATCATTGGGAGGTTTGTTCAGTAACATCTGAATTGTACTCCTGAAAATTATGATGACTGTCATTTATTTTGACAATTTGGCAAATTGGCAGAAAAATGTCATTTGCATAATAATTTGGAACGCAGCGTAGAACTAAGCCTGCGTTTGATTATCCTTCAGACTCAAAGAGCCGAGGATGTTGCCTAGCGACATGCACTGACTCGCCCCTCGGACGGCGCGACTCGGACCTCAGAGTCAGAGTAGACCAAGCAAGAATACTGAACAAAGACTTCTTTTATTGGGTGTTGCTAAACGTTCCTAGGGATGCTAACAGAAGATAAACAACAACAATAACAGCTTTGGCATCCACGTTTTTTATGGGTGGGACACGAAAAACATAATAAAACAGTTTAAGCTGGGACATTAACTTATATTTGAGTTCCAAAATCTGAGTCGGAAGGTTAATCGAACGCAGGGTAAACTAGGCAAAACCAGGACCAGAGCTCACCTTCCAGTCTCCACCGTCCCGGTCTCGTCTCCGCTCATCTGATTGGCGCTTCAGGCCTCGCACTGACGTGTGGCGAATCACAGCAGCCTCCCGGGGAAGGGGCGGGACTTCAGGGCGAGCGTCGTCTTCATCATAAAAACCACATGGAAGAGGCGGGCGTGGAGGGGGCGGCGCATCGGACTGCACAGAGACTAGGTTTAGACTGATCTCAATTGGATTACAGGAGTCTGAACAGGATCTAAGGATCTAAACCAGTTCGGCAGGGTCTGAACAGGGTTCTAAGGATCTAACACAGGACTAAACTAGAACTAAACCAGAACTGGACCAGGACTATACCAGTCTGAACCGGTATTTGGGGGTTTTGGACAGGGTCAGAGAATCTAAACGGACGTGACTTACCCAGTTTGGCACGGTCTGGAGCAAATCGGTTGAAGGCACTGACTCTTGAACTGAAGGCACTAACTTCCTCTCTGTCAACCAAACAGAAGGAAAACATGGAGATCTTTTTCAGTTTCTAATGTTAATTTAAATGAACTGCACTTTTTAAAATGGTTCTACAGTCTTCCACCTAACCTGGGTTGCCAGTTTTTTAACCTGCAGATAGAGGACACATCCCAAGTTTTTCTCATTCTTGGTGGTATGCACAGGTTATGCCTTATGTGGAAGCTCATAACCTCCAGAAAAGAGTTTAAACCAACTGGATTGCAGCATTGAAATAAGACTCATGTGAAGCTCATTCTGCTTTCTGATTGAATAATTGTTTTGACAATCATACACCAAATCACGGCCATTGTTTTAGTTTTTGCAATTAAGAATAAAACAGCATTAGAACAGATTAAGATAAGTGTTTATTGTTTCCAAATGGAGAAATGTGTTAAATTTATCAATCAATAAAAAGCTATACTTGATTTGAACATGTTTACCTCATATCTGGGGACACAGAGAGGCCATGTTTATGGAATTTAAAATCTAAATCTTACATATTGTTCCATAAATATTAAAGGTGTATTTTGTATTAAACCTGTGTGCTGCTCGGGGCGGCTGAGTCCGGCCAGAACGTCCTCCACTCTCCACAGTTCCCTTTTCAGCTCCGCCCTCTCTGCCTGAAACATAAAACACATTATCCTGGTTCAGTCCTGATTTAGTCTTGGTTTAGTCCTGTTATAGTAATGATTTATCCTGGTTCAGTACTGGTTCAGTCCTATTATAGTCCTGTTATAGTCTTGGTTTAGTCTTAGTTTGACCTGTGAGGAGGAGCTGAGTTGGGTCTGTAGAGCAGATCTTAGTTGTTCCACTGATTTCTCCAGAAGAACAAACTCCTCCAGAGAACGAGACATGTCCTAAACACAGAGATAATCATCAGAAGCCTGTGACCATTCATGAGTTTAAGTGCCGGACTTTAAACAAAAAAAAAAAAAAAAGAAAAACTGTTGGGAAATGTGAGCTAGCTTGTGACTGTTAGATATTTGAGAGGGAGCTGTTTAACAGTATAAATCTGATCACAGACTGTGTTTCAACAAAGATCAGACGTAAGTTCAACTTGAGTAACAGAGCTTCAGACAGACCAGTGCCTAAAGGCCTATTCATACTCCATAAGAACATAAGAACATGGTTCTTGTTCTTGAAGTGATAAGAACAAGAACAAACATTTCATAAGATGTTCTGCTGCCAAACTGCCCCACCTCCTTGCTCTGCTTTTGCTATGCAACAATACAGCAGCAGTACAGCTTTGGTAATATTATTGTGACAATGGCTGAAATGTCAGTGGTAGAGACCATAAAGTGACCAACGGAAATAAAGTGACCATACATGAGCGAAATGAAGAGCTTAAATAAAGGCCTGTGCTAAACCTGCACACATACTGCTGAACTAAGTTCTGCTCAGCCCAGGTCTTGAAAACAAGTTGCAAGAACCACCAAACAGGAGCTGAACAAAGTGACTTCATTGTGCTCTGAAGTTCTTCTGTTCTTAAGGTGTATGAATAGGCCTTAAGTCAGCATAGCACTCCAAGGTATTGCTGACGACACTAGCTGCAGAGTATCAATAAGGCTCATTATTATTACCAAGACACCTCTAAAGGTACAGGTGCTCCAGTCTGTTACTGGTTCTGGTTATGATCCTGGTCTTACCGTGTAGGCCCTGGAGATCTGGGCTCGGACTTGGACTAGATCCTCTTGAAGGAGTTTCTGATGAAGCGAGATCTTCTGACGAGATGCAGTGTCTGAGAACTGTTCCATCTGCTGGTGAGAGAACGCTAATACAGCCTCTAACTGGTCCTAAGGAGACAGAGGAGAGAAGGATGAGAAGGCGGCGAAAGGAGGAGGAGAGGGGGAGGAGAGGGGGAGGAAAGAGCCAAGACGGCCTCCAAATGATAAAAGAGAGAAGAGGGATAAGGGATAAGAAGAGAGAGAGAAGAGAAAAAGAGAGCAACAACACACTCTCTAATGAATTCTGAAAATAGAAGAAAAAAAATTTAAAATAAAGAATAGAGAGGGATGAGAATAGAGAGAGTGATACTGAAAGGGGAACAAGGGAGAGAGAGGGAGAAAGACAAGGGGAAGAGAGGGATGGGAGAAGAGAGAGATGAAAGAGGGGGAGACAGAGGGAGGGATTAGTGAGAGAGGGAGGTGAGAGAGCACCAAGACCAAGTGATCCTGAGGAAGAGAGAGAAGAGAGGAAAGAGAAGAAAGAGAAGAAAGAGAAGAAAAAGAGAAAGAGGGAGCCAGAGGCAAAGAGAAAGGGGAGAGGAGAGAAAAGGGGAGACACAGGAAAAGAGGAAAAGAGAGTGAGACAGAGGGGAGGAGGGGGAGTACCTTGTCCTGATGCAGAGTGCTGATTTTGGATTCCAAATCCTTCAGAGTTTTGTCCTGTTCACACAAACGACTCAACTTCACCTACAACAAAAAGAGCTGGTTCAGTCTTGGTTTCGTCCTGATTTGGTCCTGGTTTATTTCTTATATAGACTCACATCGATGTCACTTTCTGCCACTCTGAGCGGTTTGAGCTCCTTCACTGACTTCCCGCCCATCTGAAACACAAAATTATTATTATTTTTTTTTTTAATTAACATTTTTACATTAACTGAGACTGTTTCTAATGAGACAGAATAGCCAATGAGAGTGCAGCATGGAAGGGCATCTGACACACAAGGCTACAAGAGGATGGGAGGGCATCTCATACACAGGGACATAGGAGGATGGGAAGGCATCTGACACATGCACTGCTGGCCCATCCAGAGCCCACTGTTACCATGGAGACACTGAGCAGGTGTTGCTATGGAGACAGAATGCAGCCTCAACACCACACTGGGGTCACTCTGGGGTCAGAGGAAGCGATGGTTGATGGTTCTATTCTATGGACCCTACTTGAATACAGCACTGCTGGGTCTGGTTTAGACCTGTTTCAGTCCTGGTTTAGACCTGGTTTAGCCCTAATTTAGTCCCGGCTCAGTCCTAGTTTAGATCTGGTTTAGACATGGTTTAGACATGGTTTGAACTCGAAGTCCTGGTTTAGAGCTGGTTTAGAGCTGATTTAGTCCAGATGTAGACCTGCCCGAGTCCTGTTTTTTTGTTTTTTTTTCCAAACAGTGGAACAGTCTGATGCAGAGGAGACGCAGCAGTGTTATTTTTCTACAGACTTTTACATGGTTCTTACTTGTGTCAGGGCCCTCAGGGGGACCCTGGAGGGATCCCTTTGGGGGTCCCTGAGGGGATCTCTGGAGGGGTCTCTGGGGGGCCCAGCAGTGCAGTGCAGTAACAGACTGTGGACTGCAGAAATCAGAGGCTCCAAAGAACGCATCTGACACATGCAGAGAGAGACGGAAGATGTGCACACAGACGGAGAGAGAGGGAGGAGCCAGGAGAGAGAAGGGGAGAGGAGAGAGAGGAAAGACATGCACACCAAAGGAGAAAGAGAGAATGGAGAGAGAGTTAAGAGAGGGAGAGAGAGAGGGAGAGGGAGAGAGAGAGAGGGAGAGAGAGGGAGGGAGGAGAGAGGGAGTGAAGGGAGAGGGAGCACAAGGGAGAAAGGAGAAAGACGGCAGAGACCCACAAGAGGTAGGAGAAAGAAAAAGAGAGAGAACGCGTGAGTGGGGGGACATCCCCCCAGAGGGAGAGAGAAGAGAAAGAGTGAGGAGAGAGGAAAACAAAGGTTTAAGGAGAGGGAGAGATAAAGGGGCACATCCACAGAGAGGGTATAACAAGTTAAAAACGGGTTAAAAAGAAGAGAGAGACATCTGCATGTCTCTTTTAATCATAAAAGTATATTATGACAAACACACACACTCAGAGTTAGTAAAACAGAGAGAGCACCACAGGAGAAGCACCTGATGCGATACCTTCAGATCCAAGTACTCGAGGTCCTTCTTCAGCTGTAGGAACGAGTCATCCACCTGCACAGAAAGAGAAATGGACAAGTGAGAAGAGGAAAAAGAGAGTGACCGGTGAGAAAAGGAGGTGAGAGA
>KN489146.1:0-30051 GCA_000787155.1 Scartelaos histophorus | reverse complement strand
TCCTGCTTACGTTTTTGAGCAATATGCATATAAAACTGTATAAAGTTCAATGCCAAACTGTAGGACTATCCAGATAAAGAAATAACATGTCAGTGGAGTTAAGCTGGTGACAAATCCTCTTCGCGAAAAAGTACCTGTGTGTTTTGACATAATTAATCAAACTTGTTTTAAATTTGAGTACAAGTCTGGGCACAAGATGTTAACTATTTGTATTTATCAGAGCCTTGAAGGGTGTAACGTCTTCCAAATCTTTCTAGATCAGACACAAAATACAGGTATTAAGTGGTTTGTGCCCATTAATCTTCAAAGAAAATTTACAAAGAGAGAAAGTCATTATAATTTGAAAAAGGAACTGAAATCTTTGAAAAACCCAAATTCAGAAAAACAACAATGGAAAAATGTGTTTCAATCAAAGGTGTGAGCTTACAGAACAATCTAAATGCAAAACTCAAAGCTTCAAAATCTATTCAAGTGTTTAAAAGAAACGTCAAACCGAAGTACGGACTGTCCTTGTGTTAATTAACAAGTATTTAATATTGTGTATGTCACGTAAATAAGTTCCTTTTAAGTGTAGTTGGAACTGTTGAAGTGCTAGAAATGTCTGATTTTGTGTGAAAAGGGGGCAGATGTTATAAGTTTAAGCTTCTTTCTGATCCTTTTTATTCACATTATTATATGATACAGGATTATTTTGTATTCATCTTTTATGAATGAAACAAACAAAGACATGAAATGAAATAATGAAATATGGTACTGATTTGTAATACTGTTAGTAAAAGCATAGAAATATACTAGTTAAGATTCTGGAGTATTATGAAACCCAAACTGAAAACAACATGGGGAAGCAAAAGTTAAATACGGCCACTTAAAAACAGTTAAAAAGAGTATTCATAGGAGCCTCCAACATTTTGAGGACTTTTCACTATTCAAAACATACCATATTTTGCTTTAAATAGTTAACCATTATGGCAATAGTCCTATCTTTTCATCATTCCTCATTTGCCGACATTTTGAGGACCATTCAGAAGATGTTTTGAGATGTTTTGTTTTACATTGTCAAGTGCATTCTCAAGTCAGGTACAAACATCTTACCTGGCCGGGCCTCTCCAGTGGGGCCATGTGCGTTTACAGAGCATCTTGTACCTCTCCAGACAGGGTTCATAAGGCTGTCTGAAAGCATAACCCGCCCTCCGCACCCTCACGTTCTCCATCAGACCCAGGTAACGCACTTGATGACGAACCAGGGAGTCGGTGAAAATGTGAGACGCCTTTTTGTCATTGGGTTTGATACACCTGGACAGAAGAGGGGGAAATTACATAAGCACAAAACTGACATGAAAACAAAATCTACACAATAGCTTTAGAAAGGTTCTGATCCATATTTGTCAGGTCACATTTAACTATATAAATATATAGCATATTTAAAAACAACCATAGTATACCAAAGTGCTGAACATACTTTAAACAAACATTAAACCCAAATACACAAAATGAAACAGCAAAGATTAATTTAGGCTAAAACATAATTTTAGAAATAATTTAAAAACTATTTGAGCTTATTAGAAAACAAATTAAATGTTTTATGGTGGAAATTCCAGTTATTTGTGCAAAAAAGAGCTTTTTCTCGTTATCATTGGGATTTCAGGCCATTTCCTTAGTTTGAAATTGAGTTTTCAGTATCATTAATGAGCAGCAATTATTTTTTTCTATTTTAGTGCTGAAGCACATCATTCTGGAATGTTAATTAATAAACACAAATAAAGGGAATTTATTAGAAAACTGCAATTCCCACTAAAAGTAGTAATGAAATACTTCCTAAAAAATTTAATTAATTTTGTACTTTATATATAAAAAATGTCAAAAGGTCTAGAACGTGGTATCAAATAGAGTAACTAGAGTAAATACTGTATATACCTGATGTAGTTGGGGTTCTTGGTCAGTAGGTTCTTCATGAGTGTCCCGACTGAGTGTCTAAACTGGAACCCGGCGGTGGGGGGTCTCTTCAGGTTGACTTTGGCTGGATTTCCCTCTGGAAACAGCTGCTTGATGAGGCTGTGGTTGGCCTTGTACATGGCCTGGGACAGATCGCGATACAGCAGGTCGTTGTTCTTGTCTACGAAGCCTTCAACTCTGTACAGCACCTAGAAGAGAAAGAAAAAAACTTTAAAACATTAGTATAATACAATACAGTAGCTCTAAGGTTATCACCCAATTAACTGAGAAAAAAAATCAGGCTTTGTAGCTCGAAAGTATTTCAAATGAACTTAATTTTTTTCCCCCCATTTTCGATTTCTCATTTTAACTGGGTGCATTTGATCTCTACCAATATACTAGTCCTGTCAACACCTGATCTACTTTAAGAACACAAAACAGTGACTCATTGTGCAGTTTCAAATTGGACTGCAAGAGGAAAAGTAACACAGAAAAATCCATGTTTCACAATAAATGAAAAAAAAAAAAGTTTACCCACAGAGTCTACTTAAAACAAGCTCAATAGTAAACTGGTATAATAAAAATACATTTTATTTATTAGATGCATTTCTGGACACTCAAGGTTGCCTTATAACAACATAAACAAGTGAAATACTACTAAAACATAAAGATAAAAGCATACAGCTAAAGTGGGGCAGTATTTAAATGACTAATTGTATTTAGTATTGCATTTAGAATTGTATTTGCTAAGCATTTTGCATTTAGTATCTATTGTTAAGTATTTAGTATTGTATTTAGTCAGATAAATTATACTTTTTGCTTACTGAGATATCATAAATGCATAAAATTAATTGCAATAAATTGAAAATGAAACAGATTAAAGATTGAAAAGAGGCAATAACATATGTTTATGTGTGGAATACATTGGTAAAGTGTATAAAATAATATAATAATAATATATAACCATGCTCTTCACGACTCCAAGATGCTGACCACAAAAACTGTAACTGCAATATTTAAAACTATTCAGTGTGTCTTTTCCAGTACCTTGCCAGCGTAGTGTTGGATCCTGAAGCAGTTGTGTGGCAGGCTGTGGTCAGTGAGGAACTTGGAGTTTTTGCTGAGGCGGCTCTCAAAGTGCTGGTGTTCTGCACAGACTGTGTTCAGTTTGTCCAAAAACGTCTCATCTGTCACTGTGCCTGGACGCAGGCACTCCTCGTCAAGCATCGCCAAGATCCCGTTCTGGTTCTGGGCAAAGGAAACAAAAATTATACAAATTTAGTTATCGACAAAAACACAAGGGGCTCACTGTTGTTTTTTGAGCACTTTAAATATAAGGCAACAATAAACTCAACTTAGCATCTACATCAGTGCAAATGTTATGTGCAATATAAAGAAATAACAGACAATTTATGAATATTATTTTAACATTGACTGATTTTTATCTCCTTTCAAATATTATTTTTATATCAGTCAGACAGTAATAGCATTTTGGGTTGCTTAATTATGTGCAATAACAATAAACCTTCTTATGATTATGATTAGTATTAAAACATGCAGAAAAAAAAAGGACTATGGATATTTCATAAGTCATACAACATCAGCCAAAACATTATGACCACCCGCCTATTATTACCTATTATTACTGGTATATCTTGAACTACTTTTTATAAGCACAGTGACTTCTTCAGCAACACCCAAAGCTTAAAAGGAACCAGTTGGACTAAAGTTATGCTTGACCAATCATCACAATGTATAACAACAACTCATATCTATTATAATTAATTATGTTATGCCAGAGAAATAATTACACAGCCACAGTGAATACTTGAAGAATTGCTTTGTTTGTTTCCGCAGATGCCAGGGCCAACTTACATTCTCAATGAGGTCGCAGATAATTGCATTGTTGAAGTATTCGATGTTGGTCCACTCAATGCCCTGTAACAAAAGAGAGAGGTCGTGTTTTCAGTGGTCTGTAGTGCATCTTCAGAACGAACAAGGAAGCAGTACCAGGCCCATTATAATGAAGTAGTACTTGTAAAATGCTTGAGGATTTATTGCAAGACATTATTCAAACCTTGATCAAATATTATCAGGGAAGAGGACAGTGGGCTTTTGTTTAGTGGGTACGTTCAGGACCTTAAGCAATGATGTTTTAGATTACAGTCTGATATGGTCGCAGTGCAATCGGTAATTCCTGTGATTGCCAAAGTACTCCATGAATGGGGCACTGTGTATTAAAACCATGCGTTGGACACATGTTTACTGCCTTTCAGGAATACTGTGGCATATTGTAATTAGATTCATTTTTAAAGCGCATCCAGCTTGGGTCAGTTATTCAAACCCTGACTTGCGTTATATGACTCTACCAGTTTAAAATGTTCAAACCAGAAATGATTGTTGTTATTTTGAGTGAAAATTGAAACCTGCCAACGTGGAAATGCTATAACCAGCAATCACCTATTAAATGCAGTCTCTATTTTGTGATCATTCAAATTGCTATTCAAGTCGGGTTTAATCTATCAAACCCATTTTATCCAACTCGAACTCTAGTCTTTAGCTGTTTTAAAGGGAAGTGCAGTGACTTTACAAATGACACAGCGTTAACCCACTAATAACTGTCACATTTTGAGTCAGGGGTACAAATAAGCAGAGCCTGTCCTGATGGAGGGACCGGCCAAATTCCTGATTGGTGTCCCGGCCTGTTCTCTCAGGGCTGTGGTATTTTCCCATGCAGTGGACTGGACAGGGGCCAGAAGGGGGGCAGAAGGGGGGCTGGATATCGTCGTGTGGTGGTGATGTTGAGGGGGGCGTGCGGGTCAGCTCATGTACTTAAGAAACATGCGCACATGCCGGGTCCATGTCTATGGTGGGGACATTATATACACTTGATTTCATTGTCTGGGGTGTAGCCCTAACAAGCCTAAACCTAACTTTAACCTAACTTTAGGACACAAAGCAGCAAAAAAATATCTGACACAAAATGTTTTTTAAGGAGTGGCAGTAGCTCAGTCGGTAAGAGCGTTTGTAAACTGATCTGAAGGTTGGTGGTTTGGATCGCGCTCTCAGCATAAACATCATTGGTTGAGTGGTCAGATTGAGCAGGTGTGATTCCAGCTGCCAAAGATGAATGCTGTAGTTGTGTCTGTGGGCAAGACACTTAACCCACCTCGTCCCTAGTGTTTGCATACACTGTTGTATGAATGTGTGTGTAAATAGGAATATGCGACCATTTAAATGTTCTCATAGATTGTTAAATATACTGTAAATATCCTCCACTAACCTCTACCTAACCCATACCAGCCTTTATTAGATATACACATTTACAAAATCTCCAATTTCTTTTATTATTCTTGGATTTCTACTCCGTTCATTATTCAAAATACAATTCTGACTGTTACATGTGTGTCTATTTTGGCTTCACAATTATTCTACTTATCTGCAACACTAAAATTTCTTCCTGGTGGAGCGATAAGGTTTTCTAATCTCATATGCACCTGCAGAAAGTCCCAGTCCCCATATTAGTTATTAAACTTATACTGTCTGACACACACAACTCTGAAAACAAACAGAAGTTAAAGGCCCAGGGACGGGACATTAGGTTTGAGCCTCACTGAGGGACCCACTTCCGCTCCGAAAATCCACAGACGGGACAGACAGAAGGCAGAGAGGGGACATAAAGTGCAAGTGACACCAGCTCAGAGGCAAGAAGATTTTGGGCGAAAAAGAACAAAAGGTTAAATAGACGCGAGACATGTCACATTATGGGTGTGTTGGCGTGATGGATACAAGTGGTGACATGAGAAACTGTTATGCAAGGATGAGCCTACAATAGAAAAGGTGCAGAGAGTAACAGTGGGTCGGATTTTAATTTAACTTTTCACTTTTGACTTTGTATTGTAACATTTTTGTATTTGTCTTTGCACATATCAGATCAAAATCAATATAAAATCAGGTCTAATCTAGGGTTAAACCAGGTGGACTATATCACTTCCACTATAGCTCTAAGTAAGAAATCACACAAATGCAGATAAATGAACTCTAAACGTGGCCATAGACTGACCATTTTTTGGCAAGAATGTTCAACAGTATGACATTAAACTTTACAATCACCATGGATATAAGCAGGTGATGTCACCAAGTCACATTACAGGTCAAATTTGTGAAGAGGCCACCTGTTAAAAGTAAGAACGCATGTTTTTCCAAGCCATTCATGAGCAACTACACCTATTTAAAAAGCTGGTGGTGGACCTCTGACAAGATCAGGTTAGATAGTGTACCTTTAAATTAGAAATCACTAACATAATCTGTAATGAGTGGATAGGAGATAACAGCATTAACCAGAAAACAATACTAAAAGACAAAACTCCCTAAATTAGGTTAATACATGTTAGATTTCAGTTTATTTATCAATACAAAATAGCACAATAGCACAAAAAGCACAGGACTGGTTTTGTCCATTAAAAAAACACAGTAAAGGGTTGGACCATATTAAATGTATTATTTGCTCGTCCATATCCAACAATGTAATACAAGCTTTATCCTTTTTTATTTGTACCTCTCTGACGTACTCCTCCTGCTCCTCCCTCAGCGTGAGCTCGATGAAGATCTGCTGCAGTTTCTCGTTGCAATAGTTGATGATGAACTGCTCAAAGCTGTTATCCTGGAAACGCCACCAAAAAGGAAAAGCATGAGGCACAATAAGGAATTTATAATTAAAAATTACCAACATAATTAAACACACAAATCATATTTAACTTCATAAATCACCTTATTGCCCTGCTATTACAATTAGAGGAATTAAAATTGAATTAGAATTTATTGGATTTTTTTTTGTTTGTCCTCTGGATAGAAATTTTATTACTCTAATGCATTTAATTATGATTAAAATTTCTTCTCGAATGTTGCTGAAACTGTTGGTTTGGTTCTATGGGGGATTAAATATGTCACCATTATATGTAGAGCTGTAGATGTATAGTGTTTGTTCAGTTTTGCATTATAATAAGACTGTTTCCTTTACACAATTTCAAAACAACTATAGCTTTAAGTATCTGCCAATATCCAAATCAGCCCAATACCCAAAAGTCATGTAGCTGCTATTTAATTCTAAACTAACTACTAAACAACTGTGTATAAGATAATACATGAGACTTTTTGGGCCGACTATTATGAGTGAAATCTGCAATTCCAACACAATACCACAGTTAACCATTGATTCATTACAATCAGTGTATTTCTTTTATTTCATTATTTCAGTGTTAACATTGTGACCCATTATGGCCAGTGAGCTTCTAGTCTGATGAAAGCTGAATCGATGGGTTAGAAAGGCAAGTTAGGTTAGACACTCTTACACAGTGAAGAATATACAAGTGTATTTTTCAGATCAGGAAACAGAACAGGACACACAGTTGTTAATAATAAGGTCTTGCCCTCTATTTCCTTTTACTGAGAAATCACTATGTCTTCTTCACTCACACGCGCACACAAAATAGCAAATTGACATGTCTATAGTCAGCTGTAGATCCCAGTGGCAGCAAAGACCAAGCTAAAATACCGTCCGCACTCGAACCGTCATAAAAGTACTGCAATAACTTCACCTTTTTATGGCCCGCTGTTAATAATAATTTAAGGAAGTAACCAACGGGCTTCTGATGTTTTTTTTCTGTAGCTGTTGACTCAGTGACTTTATGGAAAGAGGGTGAAGCATAAAATATGATAGAAGTCATATTTTAAATCCATGTTTTATGCATTGGGAGTGGGGCAGAGGAGATGAGAGAAGTGCTGACCGTTCCTACATGCTCAAGAATTTAAATAGGACAAAACCTTGACTTGTTATTATCTTGTCAACACAAAACTGATGTAGTTGTAGAAGCAGCTACACTGAGAGGATAGCTTGAGACAGGCTATTCTCATCCACACGCGTTAGTTTGTAAAATAGCATCTACTTCATTTATAAAAAAAAATAGTAGGGCTTGTCAATTTTGAAATCAGATTTTTTTTGACAAGTTTTCATGCATTTAAGTTTCCTGTTGAGGACTTTTGACTATACAGAAGTTATTATATTTCATTTTGGATTGTTAATCTATATGGCAATAATGCTAACTTCTAATAACTCCATTTAATTTGTTATGCATTTCTCAAAATATCAACGTACAAACTAAGAAATGAACTGCTAAACTAACACATGGTAAGGTTCCTTTTGATATTTTTGTGTTTGTAGGAGATTCAAAACGCAATTTCATTTAACTTTGACTCATCTTATAACCCTAATAAAACTTGTTTGACATGCTGCACACCAGGAGTCCTACAATGGCTTTATTACAGAGCAGAATTAAAGAGCAAAGCGTGCACACTGCAAACAGGCTGGCCAGGTGTTACTTACTCCGTCCTGGTGACAGACACAGGACAACAGTCACAAAAGACTTAAGAGTGAGTGGGTGAACGAGCAGGCATGTCAAAAATACACAAATGCATGAAGGGGAATATAAAGAACAGGCAGTATATGTAATACAAATGAGTACAACAGTAATGAGTGACTTTTAAAACATTCAGGCATAACATTATATTTGGCCAAATAATAAAGCAGAAGATTATTTCTACTGGATGAAATTTAGCGCCAATCTTTATCACAAACACTACATTTGAAGCTTTATTAGACCTAGAAATCTGCAAAATACTCTTAAGTACATTTTTAAACAGGTACTTTGCTACTTTTACTTAGATTATTTCATGTGATACTTTTACTTTTTTGTCCTGTATCTGTAGTTTTACTCAAGTACTTCTTCCACCACTGCAGATCTGGGTAAATTAAACTGTAGAAAATTGTACATCCACATTTTGAGTCTACAGAGATTCAAAATGTAGTCATGTTAATGCATTTTCTAATTTTGTTGTCTGTTGTCTTGCATGTTTATAATTTCTTATATATATAATTAAAGATATTTTTGCCTCACAACGCACTCTACCAGTTGTAATCTTTTTGGGTGAAGATTAACTTTATGCAAAATACACACATAACCCAATAAAGTCTGCATATTAGAAGGCCATAATAAAATAAAATGTATGTCTGATTAGCAATTAATGCATATATATGTATCATTAATATTACACCTTACCTCAAATATCTCAAAACCGTAGATGTCAAGCACCCCCATTACTTTGTGTCTGGTTTTAGCCTGGGCCTAAAGGGAGAAATTAAACATCATTTATTCATCAAAAGAAGAAACTAATTTTGAAAACATTTTGAAAAATGACTTACTTTGATGCTTTCATTGATCCGTGTTACCAGCCAGCTAAACAGGCGGCTGTACAGGTTTTTGGCAAGAGCATCACGGGCGTAATAAGCCTGTATGAGACAATTAGACAAATTAATATTAATAAAAGTACTACCTACAGAAGAAGGTAATTCATGAGTGGATCTTAAAGGTTCTATATGCCTCTTTTCTAATCTATGTTATAATGTTTCCTCTTCAAAAACATACCTGGAGTTGTGTTTTGTTTCATTCACACATGTTTAACACACAAGCCCTGCATATTTAGGAGTTTTTTCATCTGAACAAAAGGTTTTTCTTTGGAGATGTAGATGTAGACCGCTTAATAAAGGTTGTGAAAGGAAAAAACAACGACTCCAGGTATGTTTTTGAGGAGCCAACAGCATTATAAAACATCTAAAAGCTTACAAGAGTCAATTTTGTGTAATATAGGACCATTAAGTTAATAAAAATAGTCAACTTAAAATTATTCTTTCCATGATGTAGTCAGTTTTAATCAAATTGTAACTGGCAGACAACAACCGGTCTGGCAAGTCAACCAAATTACTTTTTTTTTTTTTTTTTATTTCATGAGAAAAAATTAAGGAGTTCCCAGTGGATCTGAGTTGGGTTTCTAAATGACAAGGAGTAAACAACTGCTTATTGAAATTTGATATATGACTAATCAGATTACTATCCAGAAAATGCAATATATTTTAGTTTACAAGTTATACCATTTTAAAAACAGGCTGCTAATGGTATTTTGAGGAAGAAAGCATGACTAAAACGCATTTGAGACCAATTTTTCGACAATACAAATATATCAAATCATTAAAATAGATTATTCTAATTACCATTTTCCCACTATTGTTGTCAGATTATGAAGTTTAAGCTTATAAAGTGTATTGGGTGAAAACAATCAACCTTTTTTTAGTTTTAAATGACAGTCAAAAACAAAATAATCTCCATGAACACATTTCAACAAACAATACATTTATTTATACCACATCAAATCAACCCATAAAGAGCTCTGTCTAAACGGGCTATAGTCTGTCACTTCTGTGTCTGAAACAACCTCTTAACCTACATTTGATTTCCAGGAGGAACGTTGCTCATTTATAATAGAGAGCTTTTCCTTTAGCGCTGACTGGATGTGAGTCGGCAGCCACTGAACCCGGCCGAGTGTAAGCAATGGCCCTTTATCTTTCCAGGCACTCTCTGTGTAGCAGAGCAATGCATAAACTGTATATACTGTGTGCGGGAGAAACGTGGTGTCAAAAGTGGGACAGAAATGCATTGGTTTTATGATATTACACTGAAAAAACTAATATCCAAGTTAATGGTGTATGGTAGAAGTTTGTAATATTTTTCAGCAAGTGTCTGTAAACATGCTTGAATCAACCGCTGATGACAGGGAGGCACTGATCCATCTTTTATTGTTCTGATACTGATTATGAAACTACAGCCTTAAGTATCTGCCAATATCAGCCAGTACAAATGCAGAAGCTGAAAACAATATTCATTTATTATAACATTCCTTTAACTAACAATAAAAATGCTCCTAATGTGTTATGTAGCTTTTATTTTAAGCACCAAACAGCTTTGTGTGAATAAAAGTTCATGAGACTTTCAGGGCCAACTACATCCAGTCAGTAGTCTTATTACATTTATTAATGGGTCAATGATGTATAACAGGCACATTTTAAAAACTTTAGTTTCTATTGAACTTTTTCAAATATTTACAATGTCAGGTCTGCATAAATCTATATTTGACATTTATATTAAGCAGTTTTTTTAGTGTTTTTTAATGTACATGAATTGGCTAAATGTCATGTCATGACTGACCTTAAAGTAGTTTTATTTTCTAAAACATGGTTGGGATGTTAATCTAAGTTCTGAGTAACATGAACATGATATTGATATTTGAAAACATGAAAACATGATATTTGAAAAAAGTGACATGTTCAGACAATATTTGTTTGAATATTATGGGGGAAATATCTATTCAAGAAAGCTGAAATAAATTTGATTAGATTTAGAATAATTTTAAAGGAGTTTAAAAATCATCTGTTAAGGGCGGACGGTCGCACCACATGACATTTTAACACTTTAAGTACAAAAAACATGCAGAATAACTCATGATTTCTGAAAAAAATATTTGGTTCTATGGAGGTTAGATGTACTACAGGTATGTGGGGAATTATTATGAAATTTGAACCTTTTTAACTGAAGAAATTACAATTGGACACACGTCATGTCATTGACCCATATATGTCCAAGTAGGATATTGTCTGTACTGATATTTGGAAGCCAATATCTGATCCAGCAAGTTTTGCAGTATTGGTGCACTACCAGTATTAGATTGGTGCATCCCTAATTGATGATACAAATAACAATAGGTACAAATTGTTCATTTTTACATCATTTGTTTCAGTTCAAGTCAACCTTCCAGTCAAGAAGGTGAATGATCTACTAATTTGAGATTTCCAGATTCTGTGGCAATTGTAACATGGGATTTAAGTAATGTTTTTTACATGCATGCTTAATACTACTACTATTACTTCTACATTTTTAGTATTTGAGGAACTTTGAGGTATAGTTTTAAGTGCAAAAACACATTTTGCTTTTGTTTTGAGTGCAACAAGACTTATTCCTCTGACTATTTTAATAATGTCTTATCTTAAAATGCTTGTTTGGTCTGACCTGTGCCACATTTAGAGTGGTTGACACTTTCTCCATCTTGGCCTCCACTGTGCGGTAGCTGAAGGCCCTCTCCAGAACAGACTGCTCGACCCCCAGCAGCTCACACATCTCCTTCAAATCTGGAAAAAAAGAAAAGTACAATTTGAAATACATTTGATTTTGAATTTTAAGGTTGTGAGATGCTAAGAGAAGGATGTCAAATGCAGTATTCACCTACTCCTTGTATTGGCTTAAAACTTTCTTTTGTTACTTTGTACTGAGTGAGATTTTATTAAAGACTATAATTACCAAATAGGAAAATTATACATTATGTTTTGCCTGTACTGATACAAAACATTATGATTTCTTTTACAATGCTACACAAGTTTATACAGCATGTACTTTTAGAAACTCTGATGCAATAAAAAACTTAAGTAATTACTTTTATATAAAATGTATTAACGTGACGCACACTAGGGTGTTTTTAGGTTATAAATTAAACATGATTATACACTAACAGCTGCAGACTTGTCCTGGTTTGGTTTAGTTTTGATCCCAGTTCAGTTTGGTTTTTCACTAAAAACAAAAATGTTGGAACATCAGGTTAAAAAAAAATAAAATAAAATAATGGAGCACAGGAGTGGTTCTTTACAAAGGCCAGACCATTGCTTCTGTTATGGCAGGAAATATGGAAATGTTCTATTTGCCTAAAGAGAACAGCAGTGGGAGCGCTGGGGCAAACAGCCCTTGTCAAACAAATCATAAAATCAAATGTATTTCGTGTGAAAGACAAAGAGAGGAGTAGGTTATCGACCACCAACAGGGGGCAGTGCTATCTCCACATCAGTGAGACCACTGGCTTGACAAGAGCATTCAGGTTCAGTGTTTTGAGTGTTTTGTGTTAGATGAAGTGTGTAGGTTTTATTTTTAATACTGTTACAGGGTGGAATTTGTTGGAGGTGGCGCGTCACCTGCATGATTCAAGGAAACAGAAAGTGAAAACGGTACTTAGGAAATTCAGCTTTAAGGAGATGGATATGTTTTATACCATATTGTGGAATATTATAGCAGAAGGAACATTTCCACGGAAACAAGCAGGAGGAGACCTTTCTCTAGGCCAACTATGAGTCAGGTTTGTGGAGATGCAAGCTTGCTCATTGTAAGGATGCATGTTTTTCTCTGTAATGAGCGCAAAAAAAAAGAGTTTTTATTTCAGCCGACTCTTGGCTGAACTGAAATTTTAATTATTCTACTCTTCAATAAAGGGTTATGGTTAGTAAACAGGAAGTAATTAAAATATTTTGAAGCACAAAATATGTTAAAAAAAAAAAAAGCAAAAAAAAAAAACGTGGATTTCAGTCCAAAACTATGAAAAATCTCTTACATAGTGAAAATGAACAGACCGTTTTTGTCCTTGATGCGGCTTTCGTCGGTGCCATTGCAGCGAGACTCTGGTTTGAACTCAATATTTCCCAGTTTTAAAATTGCAGCCACCAGCTCCAGAACAGACTGCATCTCATCCTCCATGAAGCCCACGATCTGCATGGCATTCTGGGAAGAGGGAAATACACACAGAATAAATACACAAAAGATTTATGTAGGGCTATTAATTTATCAC
This sequence comes from Scartelaos histophorus, assembly GCA_000787155.1. Classification (NCBI taxonomy): domain Eukaryota; kingdom Metazoa; phylum Chordata; class Actinopteri; order Gobiiformes; family Gobiidae; genus Scartelaos; species Scartelaos histophorus. Next base: position 16,569 of record KN489146.1, on the reverse strand, counting down.
ATTTTAAAACAAGCGAGATTCAATTATTTAAAGGACCTGTAGTACACAACTTTTTGATCCAAGATATAAAATTGTTTCCTCAATGAAAACACTTTTACACTTTCCTCAGTTTGAATCACACATGTTAAACGCACAAATCCTGCATATTTAGGCTTCTTCTCTCAAACAGAAGACACTGGAAGGTGGAGCTTTGGGGATGCTGTAATAAACTAATAAACTAGGATTACTACAACGTGTGAATGGAACATAACAAAACAGGAAAGCTTTTGATGAGGTAACAACATTATAACACGGCTTACAGCTCACGAGAATCCATTTTCCATTCGCTATTTGACAGAAATTCATATTTACAAATTCACAATATTATCTTTTGACTAAGCTTTACCAATATTACATGAGCCAAGGTTTTCTAGACTGGAAGTTAAAAAATGTAGTTAAACCCTTATTATGCACAAACATTATAGTCGACTTATACATGCCACTGTTTGACTTGGCGGCACACATCTTTGCCAAAACCACCATTGTATAGTGGAAATGTTCCCTTGTTTATTTTTTCCGGAGTGGAAAGACAGCTGTATGAGTGAACAGCCTAAAACCCGGTGGGGGATGACAGGATAAACAGGAAGTAGAGTTTATTGGGGAGAAAAATCCAGGAAATAGATGTGTTGTATTCAAGTGTTACAACAGGACCCTAGAGTGTAAAACTGAGAGGAGGGCAGGTCAGAAAATCATAATCCATAATAATCTTATCTGCATAAGTAAAAAGTACAAAATCTGTGGCATTTTACAATCATGCATAAGCAATTGCAAAAAGTCAGACAAAGGACTTCCCTACAACTTTATATAGGAACATATTCAGAGCAAAAAGTAAAAAAATGTATAAAATAATAAAACATAATAATAATAAATACATATTTTAATGAAGAAATTGTATTAAGTTTTAGTTTTTTTTAAATAAGAAAATAATGTGTTGCATTGCTGTATTGTGCTTGTATTGTTGTATTGCTTAAGTTAAAATAAATGAATAAAACTATTTCATAGATTATTTTATTTGTCAAGTCAAATCTACTAAATCCAGTAAAATGTACTTAATCTGAGTAATTTGAATTTACCTAAACACATATATTTTTACAGCGTTGGAACAAAATTTTCACAAAACAGTCTTTACATTTGTCACTTGTCTGTTTAAAGGTTTGTTTTAGTGTTAGACCCCTTAGAATAACATTGACCTATTTGCCCTCTATGTGTAATTTGGACAGCAAATGTTATAATGTAAATGCACCTCCTGGATGCTGTGCCATGTGATGTGACTTGTGTCTGCTCCTCTCCCGCAGACACCACATGCTTTACTTTAGAGCATCGGGGAGGACACTCAGAGCACGTGGACTTAAAAAGACACAAAAAGACCTTGTTTCTAACAGGAGGATGGAGTGAAGGAGGAAGCAGCTGCCTTTTCTCAAGTGGTTTTCCCCAAAGACGAGCTCCAGGCCTCTGTACACATGCCCCCTGGTTTGTTATATGTTGCAGATGTTTCCTTATTGAAATGTCAGCAAATACAACATCTAAATCTGTGATAATATGATCCTGCATTAGGACAAATATTTTCACTTGGAATAGTTGTTGGGTTTGATTAAATGGTACAAGTAAATAAATATTTTGGGAGAAGCAAAGTAGATAGTGAACAATAGGGGTGTAAGAAAAAATTGATTGAGTGATAATCGCGATTCTTCATTGCACAATTCTTGAATCGATTCAAAATGGATCCAAATAATATTTTATGATAATTTTTCACAAAAATCCATTTGTTACATTCACTGTTCTCATGATTTAAACAATAAATTATATTTCATAAGTTTGTATGGTGCAGATGACTGTAATATTAGATGTAATTATTGATAAAATGCAATATATTGTCCATTGTTTTAGTATCAGGATATATTGTGATAAATCAAATCATGACATGCGTTATTATTATTATGAATTTGATATATACTACTGTATAGAAAATCAAAAATACACTTTAAGATGCATTATACTTCATTCCATAACAAGTGGTGGTAATGACAGAACAACAGATTGCACAAGGGGCTCTCCCGTCCCATTTGCAATTTGTAAATATTAAAAACTATACATTAAAGTACACACACATTTTATATAGAAGATTTCAAGACACTTAGAATTTCTAAAAGTTCCAAATGCACTCAATACTATCACATAATAATGCGATAGGACACAGTTTAATTGCAGGTTTGGTTTCTCGTTTCTTGCAGCTCCTCCATCTGTTTAATCAATACAAATCTGTGTCTTTGAGCTCAATTTTAACCTTACTTCCTGTGCAAAGTCCCCTGGTTTTGTAAACAGGTGTGAGGGAGTCTGTTTTCATAATAAAGAGGAGTGCTTTGTGAGATAAAAGAGGAAATTAAAGTGTGTGGATTTAGATTAACCCAGCATGAGGCAGCAGCGGCTAACAGCTAAGCTCCGAGTATGTGTGTGTGTGTGTTTGTGCGCGTAATGAGATTTGACTTTCTAACACACTGGCCGAGGTTTAGCACGTCGAGCTAAAACGATTTACTCAAACAATATGGGGTTAAGGCTGAATGCAGGTTAGCAGGACAAGGTGGGTTCAAAGCAAGAGCAAAAAGCGCTGAATAAAGTTGCTTAAAAACTGTTTACATATAGGTTTAGGGTAAATCTTTAAAGCTGCACTCACCAGATAAAGAAAAGTATTGAAACAAAGTGAATATTGAAGTGCTGGGACATTGCATTTTCAAATTAAACTGCTGAAAGCCCTTGTGTCATTGACTGTAAAAACTGTAGTGCCGTGCGTCTGCTGAGTCAAATAAAGTGTGAAAAATAACTACTAGGGTTGTGTAATATGGAAAAATATTTGATTTTCTCATTCTGATTTATTAAAATTTTGATTTAAATGCACTAAAACAAATAAAATCTCCTGAACTTAAACAATACAGATATTTAATTGTTACTATTTAACGCAATTCATTTGAATCTATTTCTCTGGAGGATAAGCCCCTTGATATGTCTCGCCATTTCATTTTCGAGGGGGTCCTCATAGTCACAACAGCACAAAAAAATTCAAATAAACATTAAATAAAAAATAAATAAATAAACACAACCTTAAAAACACACTCACCCACTTTGATTAATTAGGCACAGAATAAAACACATTTGGACAAAAACTAAGACAGACCCACAATATACAAGATGAACACCAAAATTCAATAAAATGATCAAAAACAATTACACGGGTTATGCAAATATTGAACCAGAGCATTTTTAAATGAAGGGACAGAAATTATTGCGCAAATTGATCTTAACAGTCAACTTTCTTCGTCCGCCATCTGCACTGCACTCCAAACCTTGTGCTTTTACTAACAGACGATTCGCTGTAGACCTCTTGATAAAAAAAATAAAATAAATAAAAATAAAATAATAATTGATTTATTCAGATTCACACCCATCTGAAAACTGGGAGATTCACTGGTGACTAAAGTAATAAAGTAAATTACGATATTTTACCTACAGTATATCAGATTTTTAAGGGTATTATAATAAAAAAAATGTAATCTTAGTCCCATTTGGTATAACTGCATGCTAGATTGCCTCTTCCATCTTAAGTTAACAGGCCATTTCTTTGCCCATATATAACACTTACTCTGACAGTCCTGAAGTTGGCTGCATCGTCCAGTCCATTGACCGCTGCAGAGTCCAGGCTCAGATAGTTGTATTTACTGAAGTCTCTCTCCAGCTTCAGTTTCTCTGCGACACAAAAACACACCGCATGTGGTTACCATTTCTACTCAATTTGTGACAATTTCGGCGTCATTGACTTTACATGCACCGCTGCTCGTGTGGGAATTCACTTTTACCTCAAAGTCTTTACAGATAAAACCCAACCTTGAACTTTTTTTCTGATCCAAGCTCTTTGCGCAAATAGCAGGCTTCTTTTAAATTGTGATACAAATTTCTGTAACCTTGAGGGCATTGTCACTCCTAACCATTTCAGTATATGTAGTCATAAAGAGTCTTTGAACATTATTGCGGTAGATCAAATGGCGTCCTTTAAAAGCGCCCGATATAGCAGCTAAAAAATCCATTCTCCTCACGGATGCATGTGTCAGATTTCATTAGTGCTGGCATTAACTACAAGTGAATCAAGCCTGTTTTATGTATGCAACGTGGAGTGAACAACCACGGATAAGACACTAAAGGGCGTTAAGTGTCTTTTCCCTAACGTAATAGGAAAAGCAACAGTTACAGTTAGTTTTCTTAACCATATCAGTCTTAAAAATGCAAATATCCATGTAAAAAAGTCCATAATGTCCCCAATTTAACATTTCAGGAGCAGGATCCGCCACCTGCTTGTATCCATGGAGATGTTCTTACATTGCCCGGAAATGTTCCACAATATGACTGAGGACTTGACTTGTATATCTTCCATTTATTCAATTACAGGTATTTTTATTGCTCAAAAATACCTGGAAAGTAGATAACATCCATGAAGACAAGCTGGACAAGTTGTAATTCCTCCACCAGAAACCACACATATAACATAGTCTCCCCCTTTAAGGAATTTTCTATAAAATGTTTAATCCCCCCATGCCCTAAAAATATATTATTTAACTACATGGCTTTGAATGTAGACAGAGCAGAAGGCCTCAAGACTTCTACAACAAGACGTAAATGGGCACAAAATCTTTCAATTGATCTGGACAAAAAAAAGGTCTTGTTTTGTAATCAACAGAGCCTGCAACATGTGTTCATTCATAAATCCACAGTGTGTATATGGAGCAGAGCAAACACAGTGAGGCAGCTTGGGCAGTGTGCTCCTTTGTTCTGGCCTGTGTTTTTGAAGCAGGAAGAATGGCTCACTAATGCATGAGACATGTGCTGCTCCAGCTGCAGGAAAGCCCAGAGTACAGACACAAGATAACATCAGGACAAAGAATGGCACATTCACTCAGATGAATTGTAGTCAAACCAGCTACATGTTTCCAATAGACATAACAGAGATAAAATAATCAAATTCTGGCACCTTTTAGACAGCAGGTATTGAGTCGTTTAGTTTGTTGTTTGCATTTTTTTGTTTTGTTGTCAATTTTGCAAATCTTTGGATTTGGTTTACCAGGTGTGTACACAGCAAAAACTGGAGGGTTATAATTTCAGGGTAAAATATTTCAGAATTGTTTTTAACACAAAAACGTTTTATTTTAACTATTTGAAAGTTAAATGGGTGTTTGAGTTGGGGTTATTTGCCAGAGTTGATATGGGTGAAGTTAATTTTACTTCCCCTAGTGTTCCCCCTCAAACTTCTGCAAGAGAAGACCAGTTTGAACCAGTTTTGTACATAATTTCATCTTAAATGAACCAAAATGAAGTGTAAAAATAAAGCATCTCTGTGTGTTGTTTAGCTAAATCAGGATAATAAGTGTTATTCGTTCCTATCAAAACGTTAATATAACTCTTGATTTCGGGGTTAAACAGGAGCTTTAGTCCAGTGTTACTTAACATTTCCAAATATGTTAAATTAACTCTAGAACAGATTGGAATATGAAAATGTTAAAAATTATATTGTGAGAGTCAATTTTAACAGTCCATTTTTTGCTGTGCACACATTAGTGAGATTCTATTGTCTCTATTGGTACTTAATGTAATTCAGTTCAATGAAGTTAGTTTAGTAGAACCCAAAATCTAAACTAAATCTAAACTTTATTTAACCATCAGAAAACCAAACAAGTATCCCGACCCATGTTTTGAGAATGACTGTTTAGGTGGGATTAGAGCAGTGGTACTATACAGTACATGTGCGTTGTTGTACTGTGTTGTGTATTGTGTATTGTCTTACTGAGAGTGTCATCTGAGGCTCCAGACAGAAGCTGGTAGAAAATGTGGAAGTTCCTCTCTCCTCTTGGCTGCTTCACAACACGCGACTTCTCCAGTAAATCTGAACAAAGGAATGACAATATAATGAACACAGGACATACAGCAAAGACAATAAACAATACCAAGGAAAAAAAGTACAGAAATCTATAATTAAAAGCAATGTGAGGAGATGCAAGCAGCAGTCTTTATATACAGGGCCCAAGCAGTCATTTATAGGAACTTTTATTTCAGGCCTAAATGCTCTATTGATTGAACCACAAATCCCACACACGACAGTGAAGAAGGTACTAAAAATAAGCACCTAAGTACTTACAGATAGCTGGTCCCATTGGAAACGTCTTGACCAAAAATATATGGATTTTTTAAAAGATATTTATTGTCTTAAATTGTTAACTGTTAATGGTCCTAGATTTTCATCAATCTAAAACCTATGGATATACAAGTGCAATTCCAGTATTACATGCCAAAAATGATCGAAAATGTTGCATATTAGAAAGTATCAATATGAAGAAAACACTCTGTCCACATTATCCATGAAAAGATACATCATTAGAAATTAGAGTTTGAATCATTAATCCATTTTTGTTGGATAAATTTCCATTCATAAAAACTAAACATCACTCATATCGGTTCATATAGTGACGGGTGAGTGTTATTCATTATTGGTGCTTATAAATGTATAGATAGATAAAGTAGGAAGGACATAAGACATAAAACAAGCAGGATCACCAGCGTCAGCCCTTTTATCTGGGCCGCTGCCCGAGACCAACAACTCACCGATTAAAACGGCAACTTTTTATTTTTATTTTTTACCACATTAAGGTAACTAGCATTAAATTATGACTTTGGTAATAAAAAACAAATAATTATATACAATATATATATATAGTGTATCTGCAGCAATTTTCAAAAATGCTCAAGTTATAATTTGCAATCCGATTTTTTCTCATTGTCGAGAAGTAAGGACAGTGAGCGCTCTGGGAACGCTGGTTAATCTGTCTGTTATTATTTGGCCATTTCTGTGGATAATTTTCTAACATTTTGGTGGTTCTTCGAGGCGACAGCTGCTGTGAATTAGGGTCCCACAAAAGCAGGTCTAATCTTGCATTGTAACTGCTTCATTGTAACAACATGTCTGTACTGGAGAGCACAAGGAGGGAGACCCTGTCCTGTCAGGTTTACCACAAAAGTCCAGTCTGAACTAGAGGCCCTACTGGCCCCTGGTCACATAAGTGGTCCCAGAGCATCAATAATAAAACAAGTATGACTTTAATACATTTATCCAGGAGGAGAGCGATGGAGGACAGTGGTCAAGACGAAGGGGCACTGAAAGATTTACAAGCGTGTCTTGGTGCATTTGGTAACACAAGGCACTTGAAGAAGAAATGTGATGAAGTTTGTAGGTGCAATAAAAGCATGATTTATTGGCTGGAACTTGTAGAACATTGTTAGGGTATTTACATTTTGTGTGTGTGTCTAGAGATTATAAGCTGCAATGTTCATAGACTCTTAAATAGGATTTTCTTCCCCAGAAACAAGACATAAATAAAATGTATACAAATTTGTGAAATATGCAATTTCAGTGACTCTTTTTTTTTACGCACTTTGGCACGTGGGCAACACACAGGCATCTAAAAAATGGGCACTATTACTCAATAACATTTGTGATTAACTATGCAAAAAACATCATATATCCAAGCACATCGTCTTGCACATTGTCTTAACATAAAATGACTTGATCTCACATGTCTGGTAAATCCATTTAGTCATAACTTCCCTATTTTGGAGATGATTTATTCCATATAATCAAGGCACTTCCTGAAACAAGCAGAAACATCTTAATACATTATGAATAAGAGCCCGGTCAGCACAAAATCTCCGGTCCATTTTGAAAGCTGCTGTGAAGATACATGGTCACAATATCCTATTGCTGACAGCAGATACATACAACTACCCTTGGGCTTAAAGAAGACATATGATTTTGTTCATAGTTATAGACACAGCATAAGTTAAACTACAATATTAATCTTAAAGCACTTAATAATCATGTCTGGTTTTCCTTTGACTTTATGGTTAAACTGCTGAGTTGCTTTACCGGAAATACTTCCCGTTTATGGATACCTGCAATTTACAGGGTAGCAAGCGATGGGTTTGTTTAACTTTTGCCAAAATTGCTATAATCAGGGAGAAAAAGAAGCAATGGTCGAAATCAGTACAATAAAGATTGCTCCATAAACATCAATAAATAACTCAAAATACAACTTGATTTAATGAAGATAAACTAATCTAACTTAAAAGCTCTTAAAGATCAGCTTTTTAAATCATCTGCTATAATGAACTGAGCTGCGCTCTACATCCATCTGTGTCCTGGGGCGGTCAGTCACATGTCAGCGGTCACTCTTCACAGACTGAGGCTTGTATCGGATAAACCAAAACAGAGGTCCAGTTGTGTGGGACACTCTGCTCCTCTTTGTCCCTGTGACCTCTGGCACTGTCCAGCAAACACGCAACTATGTGAGTGAACATGAAACCACAAGTGCAGTCCACATATACAAAGTTTACAGCCTTTTATCCAACTTCAAAGTGATGATAAGAGCTCATTTTACGATAAATAAGATAAGACTACTTTAAAAAAAAAAAGTCAATATAGTATTTGTGTAGCAATATTTTCAAAAACCAATTATATTTTTAGTGTTATAATTGTATTTTTATTCCTGCTTCATAAAATCCACTCAAGTATGTTTTCATTGATATGTGCAGAAGTCTTGGGATATACTGTAAAACTGAGACTTGTTTTTTGGCAAGAATATATTCAAGAATAAATGAACCACACTCAAATGAGGTCATAAAGTCATAAATAGTCAATCATAAATAAAAAAAGGAAGCTGCAAGTCTGATATGAGAGTATGGCACTTAATCCAATGCTAAACTGGTCCCCAAATAGTCGTAACTATGAGTCGTCTGGAGACTGTTTTAGATATTGTGATTATTGCCTTCTCATTCAAACTCCATAACAACCTCACAGGGTCAAAGGCCAGAAGAGTTATCTCAATATCATGCAAACAAAACCAAAAAGTTAAGGTTTGGAAAGTTATTTCAAGGACAATGGGGCTTTTTCAGCTCATCTCGTGGTAAACTCTGACAAACTACAGGCCTCTTCCAGGATTTCCCGGGACATAAAGGGGATTACCATGAATAAATCAAATAGACAACACTGCATTGCTTGTATTGTATTAGAGGGAGCAGACAAACATAGAAGCATATATTAAATGGAACTTACAGTTACTTATGACTCCGCCAAGAGGATCTCCCTTGAAGTCAAACTCGATGTCCATGTACTTCCCCTGTGAATGAAATCAAACATTAGAGTACGGACATAAATAATGAACCATTGTAATAAAAAGGTTTGCAGCGCTGGCTAATATTGTTGTATCTGCTTCTTCTAGGAGTCCACGCTTCACTGTGATTGGTTAAATCCACGCTCCCTTGCACTGGTAAAAGCTCACCACTAGGAGGAATGGGTGGGTACAGAGCTGGTGAATTTCAATATAATGATAATCACTAACCAAAAATAAAAAAGGCACGCTCTTATGAATTTAAAATGCCTTTATTGATTTTGGCTTTTCTTAAAAAACCTGAACCCCAATGGCCCCTTTACCAAAAGGCTCCTCTAAACTATTTTTACTTCTCATCACTGTCTGGAGGTCCATACTCGTTGTTATCCTTTGTTCACGATTAAAAACAAATCTGTTGTCTTTAGCTTTAGATTTAAAAGTTATTTTTTATACGTGTTCATGCAAATGTTTTTAAAGTGAAACAAAAATAAAGTTGTAATGTATTGGATTGCGTAGCATATCGACACGAGGATCAAATCACTGTCCGATTTGTATTGCTTTATTCCTGGTTTCATATTAAAATCAATTATATTATGACAAGTTGGTATTTATGTTAACATCGGAATTCAGCGATTCCCAACTGGTGTGACCCATGATGCATACAACAACATGTGGTGCTGAAAAGGAGTGTCCAAATCGGGAAAGCCCCCTGTCCCGCTGATTTCCTTTTAGTGGAATTTATCATTGGTCCATTGGTCTAATGCAGGCAGCAGGAACAGAAAGTCCTGTGTTTAATTTCTCCTTCCTCCTCTGATGTATTAATAGCCAAGGAACACATTAAACTATTCAGCCAAACTCAGCCCTCCTCCACAGAGCAGTGGGCCTGCATAGGTTCATTCAGTGGTGATATGTGGGTTGTCCTTCAGAAATTCAGGTGGTTAAACAATTGGTTCAGTGCCTCTCTAATGCAGTAGCTTCTGGGTGTGTTTGTAGCATGTTTCAGGGCCATTTTATTCATGGTATAGACCCGGTTTAGACCGATTTCAATTTTTTTGGTTTAATCCTGGTTTTGTCCTGTTTTAGTCCTGTTCTAGACTTTCTTTCAGACTTGGTTTAGATCTGGTTTTAGACCTGTTTTTAGACAAGGTTTAGTAGAGCTTGAGTTGGTCTGCAGAGAACCGGGTGGAAGAGAAGCCATTTCTTTTTGACCATATTTAACAGAAAACAACCTAAATCTCATTGTGATTTTAACAATGCTCATATGTTTAAAAAGGTTTGTGTGTGTAAAAGCAGGCAGAATATAGTAGAAGAAGTAGAAAGTAGAAGTAAAAACATCACAAATAAATTTTAATGTTAAACTGCAATGCCCAAATGAAGCAGATGTCACAGTAAACATCATCACAACACAAACTCTGGATCTCAGATGGATAGCTAAGATCACAGCCGCAAGTAGTGGATTTTTATTCATTTTGGTACCAAAAATGAGTATGCAACACTGCTGAACGCTACGTGTATCACTGATTAAGAAAATGCAACCACAGAGTGAAGTAAAGTACAGAGCAGTGGGAATAGGTCAGTGGCAGTATAAGCAGCAATATGGCTTCTTGAAAATAAAAGATTAAAGATTGCTCAAACATGCACAAATCATTCCAAAACAACTTTAAGAGGGTGAATGAGAAGTTATAAGATAGCTAGAAGTCGATTTAGCAGACAAGGTCTACTGTAACTTGCATTATTTTCATCACTCACAAAACCAGCATGTTCATCAGTTTTCACTTTTCACCCTTATCTGTCAATGTTTATTAACTTTGAAAAAGATGCCACAGAAGAGGACAAAATGTGCTTTCTGTTCAGACTTTTGAGCACAAGTTGTTTAGTTTGTGTTGGCTCAGAGCCACGTCAGGCATGAACAGGAGCACAGAGTAAAGGTCCTGGACTCTAAACTGCATGTAAAGACTATTAACAAAGTCCACTTCACACGAGCTGCTTTCATTTATTACACACAGGAATAAGAATACAGGCAGGTATAGTGAGAAAGTGAGAACAAGGACTGTATTAAAAGTCCCCAAAAGTGTGTAGACTTCTGCAAAGGTCCCGATTTATAATGGTAGGGAATTTAGTAGATGTCTAGACCTGGATTTAAATTTTCTGAATATATTCATTATTTGAGAACAAAGGATAACGAGGAGCACTGAATAGACTTCCAGGCAGTGATGAAAAGTAGAAAAAAGTAAAGTAGTTAGAGATGCTCTTTAGTGCTCTTTATTTTTTTATATTTTTCTATAGTGACACTCCCTTTTACCAAATTAAAAATCCTTTAATTATAGTACATCTTAATACTTGTGCTCCTCTAAGTTTCAGCTTACTGGGCATTAGCAGTTTTGTTTTTTGTTTTTTAAACAAATAAATAATTAACATCTTTTACAATTCAAATACTTCTCCATTTACTATGTTTCCTTTTATTTGTTCAGATTATGCATTACTCAGTTTATCAGTCATAATATTACTTGTCAATGTTTAGTTTAGTTATTTATTTAACTCTTTATTACTTATTCTGGCTATAAAGAAAATTCTCACAATTTCTTTAAATAAATATACAACTTTGAGAATAGATTTACGGCGATATTTTTTATGTTGCCCGATAAGAGTCCCAAATTATCACAGCACGTTAATGCCAATAACGGCCCAACACTATACAAAACATAACTAAAACATTTAAAAAAGAAAGATCACACTTGAAAGTAACTGGATTCTATCTTTATGGTTAAAGTTTGCTAAAACCTGCTATATCTAAAAACATATTTTTTTTCTTCTTGAGTAAAGTTTCAATGGGACATTGACTCGTGCATAACATGAGGACACAGGAAACAGGAGTCTAGACTCGCATAAAAAGTGGTTTTATGTCAGAACACCTCCAGGTCTGTTCCAACTGACATGAGAGGTGGTGCTCCCAGACCGCAGCAAAGGAAAGCCAAATATCCCACCATAACATTATACGGGAATTATACCTCTTAGTCTATAAAGTATGTGTAGATAAGAGCCAAAAGAAGAAATGGAAGAGCATGTTGGTTTGTATTACTATAATCCAGTGAAGCATCAGATGACAACTTACAAATCTGGAAGAGTTGTCGTTCCTCACGGTTTTAGCATTTCCAAACGCTGGAAAAAGAAAGAATAAAAAGAGATCATTAGGGAATGTTTAATCATCATTAGAGAACATTTAATATTTTTTCTCAATGTTGAAGATTTGTGGCTATAACTTGAGGCATTGGAGTCCCTTAACAAATGAACAATGTATTTACACAACATCATTTACTATAATTCATTAACAATTAAATGCAGAATTGGTTTACAAAATGGCACTAATGGGACCTTTCCTTGACTGTGCTAGTACTTAGGATACAGTAAAATGCCTGCATATCACATCAAAACAAACTGGGACAAAACTGACACCAATCCCTGTAACTAAACCTGGACAAGGACTAAACTAGGACTAAAACATGAGCACATAATGTCTACATTGTTTAAACTCTGGATTTCATTTGGTTCAGCAAGTTCGGTCAGCACCATAATATGACCTCGTGAGCTGTCAATCGTTCTGAGCTGCTTGTCAAAACCACTTGTCATGATGAGGCTCCATAATTCTGTGTGGATTAGCTCTAAGGCTCTTCTGGCTTAAGGACGAGCCGAAGTGCCACAACATGTCCAAGTGACGGGATCAATATTCCCCAACCATAAACAATACCAGACACATGTGAATACACCGAATATGCTGCTACATCACTGTGTTACTGTGGCCCACATGCATAATCAAAGATGTGCACTGTGGTTAAGGTCGTTTTCAAGAAGCAAATCTCTTGACCGACAATATTTATTTAAAATTACAAAACATACAAAGATCCTTCTTATCTAGCGCCATTTTGATTACTGTTTATCATTGTGCCATCTGTTAAGAAACTGAGAAAAATCTAGAAAATGTCAAGGCTCATTTGACATCAATATGCTATAAGTGCCACATACAACACCGCTTTGTATTAAGACTAAGCTTTATTGCAGGTATCAGCTGTTGGAGGTAAGTTGAAGCCTCTCTGTGTTCAGACAAGTGTGTGGGCTGCAGTTAGACGGTGCAGCCACAGCCTCAGGGCCTAAACGGCTATAAGAGAAAGTGAAGCGCATAAAGCAAGGAAGCAATAAAGATGAGCAAGAAAGTGAAAGCCCTGAGCAGCTGTGACATACATTTACTTTGTATAGGGAGGTACACTGGATTTTTGAGCAAAACTTTTTATGGAGTTTCCACCGCTGGATATGGAAACAATAAAATTGGGGCAATAGGTAAACACAGAGGGGTAGAATAGTAGATGACTTAACTGGATCTAACCTAAAACAACCCTGGAGATATGAATGCTCAAGACATTGTGATAGTGACCATTGCATTCAAGTTCAGTACAGTCTGGCTTTGCTTCTCTTGTAGAGAGTATTATGCTGACATAGGCCAAGATAACAAGGACTGAGCTGGCAGTGAGTGCCCCTGTTACAGCGCAGAAATGCAATTTCTCTAACAGGAATAACCAGAACTAAAACAGGTCTTTCATTCGCTGTTTGGTGCAAAGTAGGTCTGACCTAGAAATTAATTTAGTTTAAATCAGGTCTACATCAAGTCTGAACCATGTCTGAACCAGGTCTGAACCAGGTCTGAACCAGGTCTGAACCAGGTCTGAACCAGGTCTGAACCAGGTCTGAACCAGGTCTGAACCAGGTCTGCCCCGAGTCTGCCCCAGGTCTGAACCAGGTCTGAACCAAGTCTGAACCAAGTCTAAACCAAGTCTAAACCAAGTCTATACCTGGTCAGAACCTGGACGTGACTAGGTCCAAACCAGGTCCGAACCAAGTCTAAACCATGTCTGAACCATATCTGAACCAAGTCTAAACCATGTCTGAACCATATCTGAACCAAGTCTGAACCAAGTCTGAACCAAGTCTGAACCAAGTCTGAACCAAGTCAAAAACCAAGTCTATACTAGGTCCGTACCAGGTCTGTACCGAGTCTGAACAAGGTCAAAACTAGGTCCCAACAAGAACACAACTTGCCCAAAACCAAAACCAGAACCCAACTCAGTCTAATCCCGGACAAATACTAATACTAACCCTAACCCAGAACTAGACACTACAGACTTAAAACAATAGGACAAAACCCAAAGGAAAACTGAACTAAACTAACTGTGCCATACAAAAATATGAGCAAATACGCTGTGGATCACCTATAGTCATGTACCATTGTGTGAGAATCCAATTGGCTGAAACTTAAACTTTAACAGATGTCCCATTCCTCTGCAGAAGCCTGGCCTCTGTGTAACTCCTCATCATCGGTGGGTATTTCCTGTGTACTGCCTCCAATTAAACTACAGCTGCCTGTGTGCCAGCTCGCAGCTCGACGTCGTAGAAAACAGAAATACTCTTACACATGTGAAGTGAGGTGTGATGGGAAAATAAGAGCGAGTTTAAGGAGATTGGAGAATTTGTCTGACAGCTGAAAGAGCTTTTACTGCCAGTTTATCCCAGGGTAGCCAATACACACTAAAATGGTTTATGTGCAAAGTTTGACACTAAAAAGCATTACAACATACAGGGTTATTGTATGAACTTTACATGAACATTACTGTGAGCCGTAAGGAGGCAAAAACGCTGTCAATTTATTTTGATTAGTTCATTAATACTTTGGAGCTGATGTCATTGATGTTCCCTAGGGGTGTGATGCTGACTATAAGCACTGCTCTGTCTAAGGCTTTGTTAGACATTAATCTTTGCTTTATTTTAACTCAATCTGACTAAAAAGAACTGGAACCGTTATGTATTAATGTATGACTGTATTTGGCAGCGCTTGCTAATGTGTGCATTGTGTCTACAAGGGAAGTTGTGATTCTGCCATACACATACATATAATAATAAATGTGCATGCATTTTTATTACTTTATTCAATATTTAAATGATTGTTAAAAGATAAAACTGTCATTCATGGAGGATTACTGTGTGAAAGTCATATTTCTGCCACAAGGAATAATTGCTCAGTCCCATTTTTGTGCCAATACTAAGGCTGGAAAAGAGGCATCCAGGACAAAGCTGGACAATGTTACTGCGTTTGGAAATTAATTTTGCAGTAAAAATAAGTGCAATGTTGTCTGCTTATTTGCTAGAAAGTCTTTTTTGACTACAGATATACAGACATGGCTGGGAAAGCGCTTCATGCAAAAATAGTTATGGAAGTAAAGTACATGTTTTTGGCCAGCAGGAAATAATATTCATAAAAATGCATATGCTGAAAGAAGTGTCTAGATTCTGGACTGTTGCACACTAAACCAATTATAAAGTGAAAAATGTGTTATTATTTATTATAGAATCCACCTCAACAGAATTACAGGGTTTTATCATGTTTTATCTGAAGTTGGTTATTCATATTATATTTTTGTTCGTTTGGCCAAATTTTGTAGTGTTTGGTGACTTTTTTTGTCTTGTGCCATTTTGTGCTCTGAGTGGTCAGAACTTTGAACCTCAGTATCTCAGAATTACCCAGGACACACACACAATCTGATGTCTTACCAAAAAAGCCATACCGCTCTTGGTTTTGTAGTAGTATGTGACATTAGCTCAGACTGTAACCCTTTTATCTAAATAGCTAAAATTCAGTTCGAGTTGGGTCCACTCACCTTCTAGTACTGGATTGGACTGGAGCAGCTGTTCCTTAACCTTGTTGACCTCTTGACCCTTCCCACACACCGCAGCCACGTATGACATCACCAGCTTACTGGCCTCTGAAATGGACACAAGAAAAGGAAACGAGGATAAATAATCAAACCCAAAGAGTGACAGCCATGTTGCTACTGGCTGTGAAAAAGCCCCTGACGTCACTCTCCCTCCACACACATGATTTCAGGGTGTGGGTGAGGTGTAGCAGTTTGAGTAGACAGACAGCAGACTTGACAAAACCACATCTTAATGACTACATACTTTACTATTGTTACATCATATTTTCATCACCAAGCTAGCGCACCGGGAGAATAAAGAAAACTGACGTCATTTCAAAGAATGTGTATATTTGTGCAACCGTGGACTTTTTTGTGTGGGTGTGAAGAACGTCTGGAACCCCTCCCGTATAGATTCGCATTTCTACATAAATCTGTGAGAACTTTTTGGGAATTTGGGTGTGATATTGTACGTATGAAAATATTGCATTTGCTGTGTGGGCACAAATTGAATCCTATTAGAACAAAGGGATTAATCAAAAGCTTCTGTGATTTCGGCAATTCGACAGATGCTATGATCTGGGGTTGGTGCATTT